>VZUI01033422.1:0-39771 GCA_013401135.1 Cettia cetti
CGCCGCCCGGGGCAGCCGGTGAGAGCCGCGGGGTGAGCGCCCGGCGGGGCCGCCCGGGGTCGGGGACAGCGGGGGCGGCCGCGTCCCCCCGGTGTAGCCCGTCCTGAGGGTCGGGGGTCGCGGTCCGCCCCGCCGAGGGGCTTCAGGCCGGCCCCGCTGCCGCCTTGGGCCTGGGCGAGGGGTCCCTGGGCCCCGCAGGGCGGCAGCGACCGGGATAAACGCCCGGATAAACAGCGGGATAAACACCGGGATATGCGGAAACTTGGCAAACCGCCTTCCTCCGCCGTGTGCAGCTCCTAAAACTAATTTTTGTTAGATGTATATGTAGATTTTCCCTCGATGGGTCGGTGCCGGTGGCACTGACAGCTTTCCAGTATGTCCCCCCAGCCTGTTTTCCTCATGAGCTCCTTGTGGATCAAGGAGGTTTTGGCTTTTTTTTTGTAAGTATTGCCGCTGCCCGGCTGAGGATTGAAGTCCTTTAAGCTCAAGCCGGGGGAAGTTTGGAGAATTTTTAAGATGCTGAGCGGTGCGTTTTGAATGCTTTTTGTGGGGGTGTTTGCCCTCCTCCGTGTGCAGCTACTACAGCTGATTTTTATTATCTATATATTTTAGTTAATTCCATGGGCCTGTGCGTGTAGCTAACAGGGTGCAGGTGTCACTGGTAGTTTTACCAATAGTCCCCCAGATCTGTTTTCCCGATGAGTGCCTTGCGGGTCAATGAGTTTTTGGCTTTTTTCCTGTAAGTATTGTCCCTGCCTGGCTTCTCGCTGCACAGCTGAGGATCAAAGTCCTTTAAAGTCAAGCCAGGTGGAGTTTGGAGAATCCTTGGGACGCTGAGCAGTGCGGTTTGGATGCTTTTGTGGGTGTTTGTCGCTGCCTGTAGCACTGTAGAGTTCAGGGAGTGGCTCAGAGAGGGTGTGGGATGATGAGAGGTGAGTGATGTGCACGAATTACCAAATAAATTCTCTCAGAGAGTGGCTCAGAGCTGCCTGAAATCCAGCTGCTCTGTGGCAGGGGCTGGGCTGACTGAGGAGGTTTTACAGGCAAAAATGAAATTGTTTTTTGTTTGGCTGAGTGGGGCCCAGTGCTGGGAATTAGCAGCACTGAACAGTTTGAGGAAAAAGGGTGGCATTGTGGAGGTTGTGGTTTAAATCCATGATTGACTTGCCATACTTTGGTTGTTTGGGGTCATTTGAAGCATGAAATTCCTCGCACCAGGACTTTGGGAACTGCACTCAGCTGTTTTTGGTTCTGCAGTTCCCAAAACCTTTTTGAGAGCAATGACCAAACCAGGCCAGCGTAGAGGAACGAGGAGTTTTCCAGGAACAGTGCTTTACTCAGGAATTGGATGTGCTGGCCTTCTGGACACGGTTACACAAGTGTTTTTTTGCAACAGGGAGGATTAGGAAGAGAATTGTAGCTCAGTGGAATGTTTTGCTGACCAAGAAAAAGCCCAAAACAACACACAGTAGAAAGGGAGAATAGGATATAAAGCCAATTATACCAATTCCTGAGACTGCTTTACTCAACAAACTGATTATAAACCTGAATATAGTCCATGATTCTGGTATTTAATTTTGTTCTGGGATGTTATTTAAGCTAGAACAGACTTTCTCAGCTCCTTCTCTCTTGCTGTGTAATCCCCAATTATGCTTGGGGCTTTTTTTTCTGTTGATTAACTACTTGTGATCTAGAACTAGACCTAGAAGCCTTGCTTGTGAAGTTCTGTTAAAATGCCACTTGTAACAAGTCAGGTACAAAGTGTATAAAACATTTTGAAGCTTTTCCTCTGAGGTTTCAGGCAACTTAATTTCCATTTGTGTCCAGGTGAGTGTTGTTGGCAGGAAATAGTTTGTAGGAGCCTGTTGCTGCTGTTTCTGAGGAGATTTTAGCAGTTTAGGCTAATCTTTTTATCCTGACCTCAATTCCCAAGCAAGCAGCACAAAGAGTTTTCAGACGTTTCCTGTGATTTCCTTTAAAGCAGTTGTGGGTCACATGGAGATGGTGAGACACAGCCTGGTCACTGAGTCAGGGGACAAAGCAAACCTGTACCCCCAGGCCCCTGCTGACATTTGAAGGGAAAACACAACTCCAAGCTGAGGAAACTGAGAGCTGCAGCCTTGTGGCTGTCAGGATTTTGGAGCTTTGAAGCAGCAATTTCCCCTCCAAATGCCAGCACCCAGCTCTGTGGTTTGTTTGAAGTGGCTGCTCATCAGAGCAGCGACTCTTTCTTTGCTTGGGACTGTTTTTTAGCATCCTGCACTGTTTATCCCACAGCTGCTGCAGCTGAAATCCTATCATTGCAAGAAAAATGCACGTTAAAAGTGTGAGCACTGCAGAAATAACACCCAGGGTTCTTGCCTAATTCCTGACTTGTCTAATGGCTTTTTTGTATTTTCTGGTCGGGAGCCTGAGATCATCTTGCCCCACCCTTTCCTTGGGAGGAAATTAGCTCATGGTTAATTACCCTGCTGCTAATTACATGCCTGAGTGTTTGGAGTTACACCTGAATCATCTTTCAACATTTAGATTGCTGCTCTTCAGAATTCTGGGGCATTTGCATCGGTGGTTCTTTGCAATAAATACATTTTAAGGGTGTTTTTCCATTGGCAAAATACAAGATACACCTTGGCTCCATCCTTCCACCCCTCAGTTTTGATGCACTTTCTAACCTACCTTATAAATCTGGTTTTAGTAATTAAAGTAGCTGGCTGCTGTCGTGTTCTGAATTCTGATGGAGCATTCAGGCACCAGTGAAATGTGAACCAGCAGCAGTTCATGTAAGAATTATAGGTTTGGAGGCTTCCCTGGTTTTCTTCTGATTTTTTTCTGCTTTAAAATTCCATTTCTGGGGATGGCCATGAATGACCAGAGAGTTGCAGTGAATTTATTGTGAACACTCTTTGGGGTACTTTGATGTTTTTGAATTAGAAAAATTCAAGTTGTTCTTTAAGTGCTGGAGTGACTTTTGAGCAGCTGAATCACATTTGCTTCAGCCCAGTGAAAAGACTGCTGTAGGTTGTTGCTAATGTTTGTGCCAAGATTATTTTTATTTTTTGGAGAAAACTTTATTTTAATGAGGGAAGAAAAAAAAAACCCAAACCAACAACGACAAAAAGAATCCAAAACATACCCACAATCCAAACCTGCCTGATCCTCTGTGTTTTGCTGGTTTTAGATACACTAAGTTGTTTACCAATACTGAAACTCACTTATAGGACTTCAATTAAAGAATTAAAGCTACTCGTTTATTTTCCAGCCTTAGTTTGTGGAGTTACTTAAAAACTGTTCTTCACAGCTTGTAATAATTATAAATTGCTTGCAATTAGCTCTTGCTGAAGGTGTTTATTGATTGATTAAGCAGGACCCTTTCTGTTCAGCTTTGAATATGAGCTTTTCCAGCCAGCTCTCTCAAAGGTGACCTCAGCAATCCAGGACTAATAAATAGTTTATGACCCAGCTGATATCTCCTTACAATCTGCTCTGATAATAAAGGTACCGCTGATTTTTGCCTGCTCCATCCCTGGTCAGGCAGGGAGGTGGAAAAGAACCAGAAAAACAAGCTGGGGGTGTTGGAGCCTAAATCCCTGCTGCTCCTCAAGCATCTTTCACCCAGTGCTTTTCCCCAAGCCAAAGCTGTGGCTGCAGTCTTTGTGCTGTGAGAATTATTTGTGTTTTTTGCTGACAGGAAGGTGTTACATAAGTTTAGTCTTTCATGTGTGCATTAAATCAGCCCTGGGTGAGTGATCCAGTTTGGGTTGGAGGAGCCCTTTTTTTCCTACCACCTAAAAGCTGAGGATGCAGCTGCTCTTTGCTGTGACTGATACCTGATTTAAAACGTTTAATATGATTTATTTTTCCTGGTTATTTTGTAACTTGATCCGTGTGAAAATTAGAATTCAGTATTTTGCTGAGATACAGAAAGGTCCAAAGTCCTGGAGGAGTGATTCCTGCTCCTTCAGTCCCCTTTATGGAATACTGGCAAAAATGGCCTTGGGATTTATGGGTTTAGAACAAAATTCGTGTTTCCTGCATCTTGACTCTCTCTGTGTTGTCACAAAGGTTCAAAGTGTGTGACAGGGAAAGGGAAGTAGATCTCAGCCAGAATATTTTGCAGGAAAGTTGATTTTACTCCTTTTTGGATTCCTGGTGGTGGTAACTGAAACCCTGCAGTGTTTGCACACGTGTTCTCAGTTTCAGCTTTACAGAGCCACAGAGGGCAGGCAGCTGCTTTGTCCTTGCTGGAAAATATTCTGTGACTCCCCATTTTCTGAAGGGAAAAATCACATTTCTGTGATTTATTGGAGCTTCTTCTTGGATGACAAACTTGACAGGAAAAGATTGAGGGGTGTGAGCAAGAATGAGAAGTCTCTGAGTGGGTCTTGCCCTTCTTAAAGGGTGTTTCCTCTGAGTGGGTGAATAAAAAGAAAAAATATTATGTAAGTGTGGCTACAGCAAGAAAAATCTGTTGATAAAAAGATGTATTTGAGAACTTCAGAATAAACTGCATTAAAGCCAGTAGAAAGCTAATTTTGAATTAAACCACAGTGATTTGGTGGGTTTTTTTTTTCATGATAACAAAACTACTGTGAGATGCTCTAAAAAAGCTGGAGCAGATCTGATCTGTCATTAGAGAGCTTTGATGTGCAGCCCTGCAGATAGATCTGATCTAATATGAATCACAGGCCTCATTTCCTTTTGATTTCAACAGAATTTGGAAAAATAAAGCTGGACATGCAGAACATGGAGGTTCAAACTGGGAATTCTTGTGGCAGTAAGACAGGGAGCAGTTTGGTGTCCACAGGCAGCAGTGGGACACTTTTCCAGGCTGTGATGATCCCAAAGAAATCCCTCAGGAGCCACCCACAGCGTGTGAGGTGCACTCTAAAAATCGTAGAGAAGAGCTGGGTGATTTCCATTTTTCCATTGCAGAGGAGAATGAGAGACAGAAGCTTTTACTTGCAAATAAGTAACATAAAGTAAATGCATTTTATAAATTAATAGCTAAGAGGCCATTATTTTTCTAAACTCTTCAAAGGGTGTTGCTAATTAACAGATACTGAGGTGTGAGCCTGGCACAGAAATGCTCCAAAGCAGATTCTGCCCCGTGGTGTTTGTGAGGTGTTGTTCTTGCCTTCCCTGATGATATTCACAGCAGAGCCTTGTGAAACACTCACTGAGCAAAGCAGTGGATGGATATATTTTAAATTACATTCAGTTTTTTGCTCCTAGGAGGGAGATGGTGTTTTAACTGGGATATAGGAGATGCAAGAAGGATGTTTGGTGTAAAGCATCTCTCCAAATTGTACTAGTTAATATTATTTATGATCTTTTGGTATTTTATTGTACTTCTGGATTAGATTTTTTTTTTTTTAATGTAGAAGTTTGTTACCTTCCTTTTGTTTTTCTGACTTCTCAGTGGGCAGGTGGTGTAAAGGTGTTTGGAGTTGCCTGCTTTCCTGCTTCAGAAAAACAACAAATTTGGTTTTTTCCTTTGATTTATGTTAGAAGTGAGCTCTGTACAGGCCATGCATTCAGGGCAGGAATGAAAATAAGAGATCTGACCATGCCAAATGTGTGGTGTAACTGTGCAAACACTCTGAGGAGGAGATTGTTGGATAAGGAATGACCACCTTTAGCTGGAGTGGGAGGGAGAGGAGGGAACAGAGAAATGGGGGAAAAGCATTTTGGACACTCAACAGTTCCAACAAAACATTTTTATTTTGTAAGATTATAATATAAGCAGTGATTTACATGCCAAAAATCAATTTGAGAGGATTTTTTCATGTTCATTTTATCAAAACCCGAGTTGTTTTCTTCATTAAAATATTAAAGCTGACCTGCAGAAATAGCTGGGAAACTTTTTTTTTTTTCTTTTTTTTCTGCATCAGCCTTTTGTGTGTGAAGGGTGGCGAAAGTCTGAGCTTTGTGTGCAGCGTGTGGCTCCTGCCCGTGCCCAGGGTGACTCCTTTGTCCCCTCCTCTGAGCTGGTGGCACCGAGGACACCTCGAGGGAGGGGAGGGTGTCTGACTTTGCAGCTCTGGGCAAAGCTGCTGAGCTTGGACGCTGAGCAGAACTTTATTTTTAGTTTAATGTACACACAGGGTGCCAGGGGCACTGCGGGGGTGAAGCTCTGTGGGCACAAAGATGATTTTTGTGCCTCTCTGGAGGGGTGAAAGTGCCCAAGTGGCTGAGAAACCCTGCTGTGGTTTCAGGTGTTGGGGTGGGAGAGAAGCAGGGTCGGGTATTTCGTTCCACTCCTTTCATTTTCAAATTAGAGCCTGCAATATGGGGCTTTTGAGGAAGAACAGACACCTGAGTTCTTGGAATTATTGCAGTTCCAGAGCTGTGACTCTGTTCTGGTGGGTGACAGGAGTTTATAGGGTTTGATTTCCTTTGGTGACAGAGGTCCCTGTAAAATTTCTGGGAAGTTTGTGATGTGAGAATGTTTTTATTTATTGTGTCTTTGTGTTTTACCCTGAAAACATTGACTGGCCAGCTTCACATGAATGGCAATTAAACATTTGATGCATATTTATAGCATTTTTTTCTAGGACAGGCACCTGCATAGAGGTCTCTGACCAAAATGCTGCTGCAGCTTCTCCTTTTGGGAAATCATCTTGAAACTGAATGAGTGAAGAGTTTCAGGCTTTTGCTTCCCCTTTCTTTTCAGAATTGTTTCTCAAGGACATGAGTGCTGCTCTGGGAATGGCCTGAGTGTGCAAATCCTGCCAAAATGCAGTTTCTGCCCAGCTGACACACGCTGAAAGTTTAATTTCTGAGGCGTTGGCTGCCAGGAGCTCCCACACAGACCTTCCTGGAGAACTCAAGAAGTGAAACAAAAAAATTTTTGTGAAAGCAACATATTTATGTTTCTCAGTTATTTCTGCATATGGGAATGAAACAAAGCTCTCAGATATTTAAAATATTGTCTGTCAGACTTTCCAGTGGGAAAGAAAAGAAAGTATTCAGCTGCTTTCCCATCTATAAAAATGAGAACACATAGCTATAAATTATGTCATTAAGAAATTGATTTCCTTAATATGCATGACTCTACAATGAAACTTTTTTTAGGTTATTTTTAGAAACTCATTATTTCTTTCAAAAATAGAAAAGTGGAAGAAATCTTAATACTTACGTAGATAAGATGGAATATTTCATTTGTTCCCCCCTTAGAGCAAATTGTGTGTTTCCTGTTACTTTGCTTAAAATAACTTGATTAGATTAATGGGAAATGTTAAATATTATCAGTCTTTTAAAATGGATAATTGAGCTTGGAACAAAAGAGCTGGAACTTCCTGTAGTAGAAAACTCTCCGTGATATTTGTGCATGTTCCAGAGAATAGTTTGGGGTAGAATTTTGGAGGAAAAGAAGATAACTCTGACTCATTTACTGATATTCTTCAGTTTGAGAAAATCCCTTTTCCTCTTACTTTGCATATGTGGCACCTCAGGAATGGCAGGATGGAAAAGAGGCTGGATTTAGTGACCAGAGCCTGCTGTGCTATTTCTGCTGTCTGTGTTTGTCAATAATGCAATCCAAATGTCAGTATTTTAACGTGCACACCTCAACCTTGCTGATGCAGATGATCCTGTGCTGCTTTGCTCCTAAAATGCCTCCAGCATTTCCCCTTCGAGGCAGGGAGCTGGGAGGTGGGATGGTTTCTGTCAGGAAAGGAAGGGGAGGCTGGAAGCTCGCTGGATGCTCCAAGACAGGCTTGGCACGGTGCTGGTGTGGGCAGGAGAATCTTTTTGTCTCAGTCACTAAATATAAACCCCCAGAGCTGTGCTGATGCAGGCAGGCTGTTTAACTGTGGCAGGACCTGGAGGAAATGGGTTTGTGCCTCGTCCATGTGTGGCTGTGCCCAGCTGGGCCCTCAGGACACTTTTGGAGGCCAAAGATCCCTAAACCCTCCCCGGCGTGGTTCTGTGTAGGCACAGTCCTGGAGCACAGTATGTTCTATCTGCTCCTTTTGTTGGTTTTTGGAACTTTATTTCTTTTTTTTCCCCATTGCTTTGTGCCTCTGGCTGTCAGAACTAGGTGCTGGTGAGAGCAGAGCCTTGGGCACTTGTCCCCAGACTGTGGGACTGTCACTGGTGCCCTGGGGCATTTTATGGGGCTGTGGGAGGGTCACAGCCCCACAGAGATGTGCCTTATGCCCTTGTCCCCAGGCTGTGGGACTGTGCCTGCAGAGATGTGCCTTGTGCCCTTGTCCCCAGGCTGTGGGACTGTCACTGTGCCCTGGGGCATTTTATGGGGCTGTGTGAGGGTCACAGCCCCACAGAGATGTGCCTTGTGCCCTTTTCCTCAGGCTGTGTGGCTGTCACTGTGCCCTGGGGCACTTTCTGGGGCTGTGTGAGGGTCACAGCCCCACAGAGATGTGCCTTATGCCCTTGTCCCCAGGCTGTGGGACTGTCACTGTGTCCTGGGGCACTTTCTGGGGCTGTGTGGGGGGCACAGCCCCACAGAGATGTGCCCCTCGTGCTGCCCCTGCCTTTGGGGCTCCTGCTTATGTAACTGTGCCCTTCCTCCCGTGGCATTCATTTGGTTGCTATGGAGCTGTTAAATAATTCAAGCAGGTGACTCCTTTCTAAAGGCAAGCCCTGAGAAGAAATGATTTCTAGCAGGCTGCTGCCACGTCCCTGTTTCTTTAACCCTTCTCCTGTTGTGGCAGGAGGAAGATGAACCTGAAGTCGGAGCGCAGGGGGATCCACGTGGATCAGTCGGAGCTGCTGTGCAAGAAGGGCTGTGGTTACTATGGCAATCCTGCCTGGCAGGGCTTCTGCTCCAAGTGCTGGAGGGAGGAATACCACAAGGCCAGGCAGAAGCAGATTCAGGAGGATTGGGAGCTGGCAGAGCGGTAAAGAACCTTCTTTCTTCCTTCATGGTGACTCCACCAAATTCTCTTCCTGCCTCCTGTTTCCCAGTCCTCAGGTTCATCACAAAGTCCCCAATTTCTCCTTTCCAGCAGGAATTTGAACCTTCCTTTTGATGCAAAGATGGATATTTATGACATTCTAGTATAAGAGGTTTGGAAAGAAAATCTGGGAAGGAACAAACATAAACAGAGCCCAACCTCCCAATGAATACTTTGACCTAACTTGCATATGCAAATCTGTGTTTCTATCTAGCAGTTAGAAGGATTAAAGGGACAATTTTGATTAAAATACCCTCTGGAGATGGCAATTATTTTCTTGGGTATAGTCAGCACCGTGGTTTTACATTCCAGCTGCTGATTGAAAACTGGTTTTAGTCTTGTCTGGTCATTCTTTTTTAACTGCAGGCTTAAGCCCAAGAACATCAAACCTTTAGCTTTGCTAATTTAGGTAATTGTCTAATCATTTATTTTCTGCAAACCAATCTAGTTTTCCTCCTATGATAAATGCTTGAGCTGTAAATGGAAGATGTGTTTTCCGAGGTAGCAGCACAGAGGTCATGTCATTGTTTTCCTCTCCCATAAATGTCTTAAACAGTTAATAATAACTTCATTATTAGGTCAGATAGTTATGCTGCCAGTCTTGGATCATCTCTAAAACAAAGTGGGGTATTTAAAGAATTCTTTAATGAATAGCTGGGGGATGCTAAAGGCACAGATAAGCTGTGATTGTTTGTTGCAGTGAACAGACAGGCTTGTCAGCACTGATGAGACAGAATTCCTGCCTCAAGAGATTGCAGATCCCGGACTATTGATGGTCCATCCTGTGCTGGAGGGATGTTTAAAGACAATTGCTCAACCTCCCAGCATCTTGAAGGGTGTTAAAATGTAACCTGTTTGAATCCTCCTGCACAGGAGGAAAAAAGGTTTCAGGAAATCAGCTCCCTTGTCTGGTTTCTAAGCCCTTAAATCAGAGCTGTATTTTTCTAACCCCAGGCTCCAGCGTGAGGAGGAAGAAGCCTATGCCAGCAGCCAGAGCACCCAAGGGGCACAGTCCCTGACCTTTTCCAAGTTTGAGGAGAAGAAAACCAATGAGAAAACAAGAAAGGTCACTACTGTGAAGAAGTTCTTCACTGCTTCCTCCAGAGCAGGAGCTAAGAAGGGTAACTCTCCTTTGCCTTTCACGCTTCTGTACCTTTTAAAATGAAAAGTTTTTGGCAGATGTGTTGTTCTAAAAGGCAGATTAATGCTCTGTGCTTTGACTTTCAAAAGTTGGAATAGTGATGCTTCTGGAGAGTGATTGTTACTGAGAACACAGAAAAACGTGAGTGATGCCAAACAATCTGTTAAATGGAACAGTGCACTGCTAAACCTGTGTTTGTATGTGATTATACAGGAGTTCTTCCACTAAACAGCTCCTGCTGGGGAAGTTGCTCGTTCCTCTGGCACACATTCCAGTGGAATTCCTGAGTCAGCCATGGTGTCACAGCAGGATTTAGGGCTGGAAGGGGAATTCCTCCTGGAGAGAGCAGCAGAGAAGGTGCTGGCTGTCAGTCACCTCCACAAACTGCTGTGTGTGAGTGTGACAGGAACCCAGAGATAAAATCAGCTGATGCTGCCAGAGTGCCTCACTTTGACAGGAAAAAATGGGATGTGTGAGCAGGGTGCCTTGAGCTGCACATAAATGTGAGGCTGGCAGTGTTTGTGTGGGCTGGGAATATCAAGTTTGTGGCTGGGTGTTTGTTCTACAGAATGTGTTACAAGCAGGAATGATGAATGGCACTGCTGGCTTTGCATAGCAATGGCTCACACAGGCTATTGGGAAATGCTGGGCTGTGGAGGAGGAATTCCAGAAGGAAAAGCAACATTAATCTGTCTTAACCTCGGAGACATTGCATTTCCTTAATTTGAATTCAGCATTTTTCTGATTAGAGTTGTCCTGGTGCATGGCAGCAGCTGGCTACACAAGGCATTCATTCACCTGTGTTAAACCTTTTTTTTTTTTTTTTTTAATGTTCATTCTTCTCACTTTCCATCTTTTCTTTTTTTTAATCCCTTCACCACCTGTCCTGCCATGCTCCTGCCTTCGGTGCCCTGCTTGCTTTGGCCTTTTTATTTCAGCAGCTCAAGAGAAAACCCCTAAGCAAGGACAGCTTGGGAGGGAGAGAAATGCTGATAACATTCTCAGGGATTTGAAGGAGATTTTTACTCCCTCCTGGGAACTGGCTTCCCCTTCTGAAGGTAATGCAGCACAGCCTGGGCAAGCTGTCTGCCTGGTTTTAGTAAGCTTGGCTCTTAGTTGGGCTTTGCTAAACACAAACTAGGGTTGTGCCAGTTTTAACTTGTGCTCTTCAACGTGAAGATGACAAAAAAAGCAAGTCCAGCATCCTGAGGTGGTGTTGAATCTCTGAACCAATCCTTTGCTTCTTAGTCGGGAGTCATAGGAGTAAAGCTGAAGCTTCATTGAGCTCCACCTTAAGATTAGGATCAAAAAATTAAGAATTTTGTTAGAATTAGCTGGATCTTATGCTGCTTTGTTTTTTTATTTAAAAAAAAAAAAAAAAAAAGAATTCCAGGTTGCCATTACAAATCTGATCATTATGAGTTGAAACTGCTGAAGTTGGCACTTCAAGAACTCTGGCATTCTCAAATATTCTTATATAAACCAAGAAGAAAATTTCCCATCAGGAGGAGACACTGGTCTCATTTAAACCAAAAGGACACCAAGCCCCTTGATGCAAACAGCTTTAAGAGCTCATCCTCCATTCTTTGTTTACACTCCTGACTTGTTCTGCTGGCTAAAGAAATGTGCAGATGTTTATTCAGTGCCAGGAAGGTGATGGAGGGCTGTGTGTGCCAGAGCTGGTGACAATCCCTGTTTCACATCCCTTGCTTGGACTGGGCTCCATGGCCATGGCACAACCATAGTGAATCCCTGGAGTGCTCCTGTTCTGCTGTGACAAGTGGCTTTCCTGTAGAAAGGTTGAAATATTAATTTTGTTTATTCTTTGTGAAGCTGATCCTTCCTTAACTCTTCCCACGCTCACTCCTGGCGTTTTGGCGTTTTCCTCTGCTGGGCTCTCTGTGACTTGTTGGAATTTCTTGGCTGTAATCAGCTTCTTTTTAGTTAGACTGAATTCTCTGAGGATATTTTGTTGCTGGAAGTTCATTTGTTCCTGCAGCCCTTGGAAATCAGTACAGATTAATTTTCCTTAAATCAGGATTTCAGCTCAGAGATCAGGGAAGCTGCAACTTCAAGTAATTCTTGATGTAACTCATTAAAAGACTGTTCAATCTAATTAACATTCACTTTTTAATACTTAATATTAATCTGCCTCAGTTGACTACATCTCTCTAGTAACTAAACAACAATCTAGTTTGAATTTGTGACTGAAAAAAATAATATTCACATTCCTTAAGGTCAAATAGTAAAATGAGGCTCATTATTTTGATAAAAGAGTGAACTCATTGTTGAAGTAAGTAAATAAACCTTCAGCTGTACTGTGAAATGAGATCAGTGATGAATCATGGAAGAAATACCTGATAATTCTGCCCTTTTCTTTGTTTATTATTTCCAGATAAGCTTTCTGCTTCTCTGATGTTAAATGTGACAAATTTAATTAATGGCCACCCTTCAGCTGGACTCCTGTGTGGGATTTGGGGTTCATGCAGTGAATCTTAGGTGCAAAGGCAATGGAAGGAAATCCCCTCTGGAAAAATGTCCCTGAGTAACTAGAAAGGAGTTGGATTTGCACTCTCTATCTCAATTGCTGCACTTGGAATTTAAATATTTGCAAAACCTTTTCTGTTCTGGGCACCTGGCCAGGTTATTCCCTGAGCTGAGGTGTGGAGCTTTCAGAGGAGCAGAGTTTGGTACTCACTGGGTGACACAACTTTGGATTTTCTGTAGTGCTGAATCTCTTCAAAAACAAATAACAACCTAAAAAAAACCCACTAAGCTCCCTCAAATCCAAATGAAACCAACTTAAACATATTAATCCCCTTTCTTTCTTTTTTCCTGTGGAGTTCTGCATGCTTGTTGAAAGCAGGATTTCTGTGCATGTGAAGTGTTTTCAGGTTGAAAGTCGTGTTTGTCTCGTGCTGACCATGAATATTTTCATGTTTTCTGTCTCTCTGCTGCTTGCCTCTCACCACGTTCATTTCCACCACCTCTATTCAATCCCTCCATTTCCAACAGCGTTGGCTGGCAAGCTGAAAGGTGGGTGAAGGTATTGGAGCAGCACAATTAACTTGGAGCTTGGAAAATCAGATGTTTTTTGTGGGAAACCCCTTCCCTGGATGCAGCTCTGCCAACTTGCAGTGGGTTTTCCTTGAGCAGAGCTGCTTGGGAGCCAGCAGGAGTGTGGAGGGCAGGGAGAGGGGGAAAACCACCCCAATATCTTTGGGAATGTGCAAAATCCCAGCTGGAAACCTTAACTGGAGATGTGTCTGACCTGAGAGTGGCTGTAAAACCCAAAAGCAACCCTGTGTTGCAGTCACTTCTAATATTAAAAGGCCATTAGTGTGAATGGGGGTGTGGCTCTAAATCTTCCACTTCAGTGGGATGCTCAGTTTTCCTGGAGTTGTATTTAATAATTATTGCTGTGTTTAATGATATCCAACATTTCCCTGGCAAAGCTTGAGAAATAAATGACCAATTATCTGCACAGCTGAAAAAAAAACTACTCAAAATGGTAAAAACCTTTCTGAAATTATCCATCAGTGTAAAAAACCTGAATTTTGCCAGCAGAGATCCAGGAAGCCAAGGCTCCCAGCCCTTCCATCCACAGGCAGGCCAGCATTGAGACAGACAGAGTGTCCAAGGAGTTCATAGAATTCATCAGGACGTACCAGAAGCCTGGCCAGGACATCTACAAGCAATGCAAACTCTTTTTGGACACCATGAGTCATAAAAGGGTGAGCTGTGAATGCCTCTGGTCTCAATGAAATGGGGAAACTGGGGAGAGAGGGAGGGAGTGCTGCACTTCTCCCAGCTGTTTGGATTTTTTTCTGGAGCCTTCTGATGATTGGATTAATCAAATTAAGGTCTGGGTGCCTTTGTAGTGTGGGACCAAAGGATCCTTCTAACCTCAGAGCATCCCAGATAAATTAGTCCTGACAAAATCCCACATAAATGAGTCTGTTCAGCAATATTCTGCATTAATGTGACCTGTGGAAATTATAGAAGCTCTCACCTGGTGAGTTTTTGGATATCACAGAGTGGTTTAGGTTGGAAGGGCATTAAAGATCATCTTGCACAGTCCCAGGTTGCTCCAGACCTCATCCAGCCTGGCCTTGGACACTTCCAGGGATGACACAACTTAAACCTAAAAACTTCTAAAGATAATTGAGCATCAACCCACCCCTCTCCTTTTATTGGGAAGGGGAATTTGACTGTGCTGCTTTTATTTAATATGAAATAGGTGTTATATCTTCATTTTCCATTAAAAAAAAAAATCGATGTTCTTGAAATATTTATCAGTCTATGGTGCCACCTATGGTTGGAATGAGTCAGAATTCAGCGCAGCTTCTTTTCCTCTCCCTTCTTCTCCTATTTAGTTCCTCAAATTACCTTCTCACCAGTTCTCATGGAATCTTACATTCCCTCTACTTTGAAATCTTCTTGAACTTTTATTCCTTTTCTTTTAGATCTGTTCATTCTGAGCAGAGTTTTTGGGAACAGCGTGGGTTTGTTTTTGGCTTCAAGCATTGAAGGTGTTCTTGTTTCAGCCTTCTCAAAACATGGGATTTTTTACTACACAAAAACCAGCCCTAAAATCCAGTCTCAGCAAGAGCTGGGAATTGTGCTCAGGAAAATGTTTTTGGCCTTAGAGAATTCAGAAATCAAATTCTCCCCCCACTTTTTTTTAATGTGTGCTTTTATTTGGTGATGAAAATTGCCTTAATTAAGTTAAATTTAAACCTTCAAACCTCTGCTGTGTTCTCCAGGAGCTCAGTTAGCAAAAGCCAGTGTTGTTTTACAAATGCCACTGTGAATATATTTCACAGTAACTTTATCATCAGAAATGTAGAGATATTCCTTCAAATAATTGATGTTCTTAGGGGTTTTATAGACTATAAATTGTCTTTTAAAAAATCAGGTTAAATAGGGACAAACATTTTGCTTACTCTGAGTTATTTTGTCAGTGCTCCTCAGGGGAAAAAGCCATTGCACCTGTGCTAATATCCATTTATTCAGCAAATAAATACAAACCTTTCACACATTAAAGAGCCAGTGTTGGCTTCTCCTATTTTTAAATAAAATTGAGCCACTATAAACACCTCTGATGACACCGCTGCATTCTCAGACTGTTACTGCAGCTGGACACTTGCCTTAAACCAAAACAAAACAGGAGGGTTTTTTTATTACAGAGTTGAATGCTGCCAGCTCTTCACACTTAATCCTTGTTCTCTTGCAGGATTTAAGCATTGAGGAACAATCTGAATGTGCCCAGGACTTCTACCAAAACGTAGCAGACAGGCTGCAGACACGTTGGAAAGGTACCAAGTTCTTTTTCGTCTCCCTGTTCCAAAAGCAGTGATGTAAAACTAAAACCTCTTGAATTTCCAGTTAAAGCAAAGCATTCCCAGCTTTCAGAAATGCTGGGAACAGGTTCTGGTACCAGAGTTAGAATTGTTCCCTCTAGGAAGTTTTGTTGTCTAAATACTTGTTTTTAGAGCTTTCTTTTAAACTCTCAGTGGAGTTTTACTCGTTTTATTTTTATTTCCCATTGTTTCCATTTATAACTCAGGTTGGCTTGAATGAGTAATATTAATTTGATATTGGAATTAAAGTTTCCAAAGAGCCCTGGAATATTTCATTTGTGGGATTTGTCCCTTTCAGTGCCCCCTGAAAAAGTGGAGAAGGCAATGGATGAGGTTGAGAAATACATCATGACTCGACAGTATAAATATGTTTTTTGCCCTGAGACAACTGATGATGAGAAGAAAGACCTTGCTGTCCAAAAAAGGATCAGGTAAGGCTTGAAAGGAAAACTAATTTAGTAATCCCTAATTCTCTAAATGAGCTCTGAATCAGCCATGGTAAAACCCTTGTGCTGTGCACAGAAAAATGGCTTATTAAGAGTTCAAACCATTTTATTTGAAATACAGAAATAATTAATAGGTGGGATAATGACAACCACTACCCTGGGAAATTTTGCTTTTGTTACGTTACAGCCAAAAAAATTTTTTTTAAAAGAGGAAGTACTTGCTCAGAAAATAAATTACATCAGTGGAATAAAGTGGTTTATGGCTGGAATAATGTCTCATTCACACAAAGCATTCCTTGTGCCCTGGGTTCAGGAAGCAGCTGCTTCAAACACCTGGATGTCACTGGCACTGAGGAGTTTAACCCTTTTTTCTCCTGTCCCAGGGCTTTGCACTGGGTGACTCCCCAGATGCTGTGTGTTCCTGTCAGTGAGGAAATCCCTGAAGTCTCTGACATGGTTGTAAAGGCAATTACAGGTTTGTGAGTGATGAATTCTGTATTTACAGCTTTAAATTTCCTCTCTCTTGCTTATTGAGATTATTTTTGCTGTCATCACAAGGTGGGGTCCAGGCTGTTAAATGTGCAGGAATCTTTGTGGGTTTGGAATTTGGAATTTCATCTGAAAGTGTTTAGGCTTAGCTGATCTGCTTGAAGCACTTCCCCACAGACAGAAATGCTGCAATATCAACATCCCCCAGCAAATGCTGCTTATCCACTGCCTGATTAATACAACTTGAATGATTTATTTTCCATTTTTCCCCTCACAGATATCATCGAGATGGACTCCAAGCGCGTCCCTCGGGATAAGCTGGCCTGCATCACCAAATGCAGCAAGCACATCTTCAATGCCATCAAAATCACCAAAAATGAGCCAGCCTCTGCTGATGATTTCCTGCCCACCCTGATTTACATCGTGCTGAAGGGGAACCCCCCACGCCTGCAGTCCAACATCCAGTACATCACTCGCTTCTGCAACCCCAGCAGGCTGATGACTGGGGAGGATGGATATTATTTCACCAACCTGGTGAGTGCAGGAGGGAGGGAGGGACTGGACAGCCAGGTTCAGCTTTTATCTGCAGGTAGGAATTGTCAGCAGAAGGAAACATAAATTCAAATTAATTGCAAACACTGGTTGAAGTTACGCAGAGCACAGCCAGTCTTATCCCCTTTCTCTTCCATCTCTGCTGTACAAATCAGAGCTCTGTTATCTTATTTTGTAACTTTAAACCCTTTGTTTGAAAAGTCTGATGTTAAGACTTGGGTGTATTTTTATCCTGCAAGATCAGGGCTTTCTGTTCCTCAAAGCCTGAGTTTGGGCTGTGCAGATGTTCCAGAGGCAAAGTCCCCTCTTGGAGCCCAGCAGAGTTTCTTGAAGGCCCTGTAGAATTAGGCCATGGATGTCTGGAGATAAACAGTTTTTTTACAGCTTCTCCAAGAGGCATTTCTTGGTGTGCTCTGCATTTTATCATAAAAAATCCTGGAGGGAAATTACAGAGTTGAATGGAACACTTGGAATGTTATAAGTTCATTTCAGTAGGAGCAGAGCATCCAAGTGAGCTGGGCTTTGGCATTCCTTCCTTCAGGAAGTTCACTAATTAATAAATTAATCTGCATAGCAGATCTCTGCTGATCAGATAATTAAATATTCGTACACTCCTCCTGTCTCCGTGTTCCTGCTGTTTCCTCAAACACAGAGACCCTGAGGTTTGGAATGTACCTTGGCAGCTCAATTTTTGATTTCTTCAAACTTTTGGGGACAGGGAAGAGTTGTATGACGTGTCTGATAAAATTAACTTCTGGAAAAGCTCATTTAGGGCATTAAAAAAATATTAAAATATCAGTTTCTGGTGTAAGAAGATGGTAAGGAGTAGGAAATGGGCACATTGCAGGCTGTGGTGATTCCAGTGATGCTCTCTCTGTTTTATTTGCAGTGCTGTGCCGTGGCCTTCATTGAAAAACTGGATGCTCAGTCTTTAAATCTGAGCCAGGAGGATTTTGATCGTTTCATGACGGGCCAGACCTCCCCCAAAAAGCAGGAATCTGACAGTTTCTCCCCTGATGTGTGCCTGGGGGTGAAGCAGATGTGCAAAAGCTTAGACCTCCTCTCTCAGTTGAATGAGAGACAGGAAAGAATTGTCAGTGAGGCCAAGAAGCTGGAGAAAGACCTCATTGATTGGACTGATGGGATCACCAAGGAGGTGGAAGAGATTGTGGAGAAATATCCCTTAGAAATAAAACCAAAAAGTCAAGCCTTAGCAGCCATTGACTCTGAAAACGTGGAGAATGACAAGCTGCCCCCACCACTGCAGCCTCAGGTTTATGCAGGATAATTATCCTCAGCTAGCTGGGAAGGGAAGGAAATGTAAGGCTAAAAAGAAAAAGAAATGAGCTTAAATCGGTACATTTTTAAAGGTACTTTTGGGGGCTTTTTTGGTTTGGGTTTGGTTTTTTTGGTTAAGTGTAATGAATTGTATTTATTTTAGTCCAGTAGATTTCTATTAGGCTTTGGTGGGTTTTTTGAACTGAATTTCGATTTTTCTACACAAACTGGTGTAATTTTTAAGCAACACTAGTCCATTGCCATCTCTCCTGAAAGCTTCCTTCTAAGCATGCACTTAATTGTTTTTAATAATTAGTTTAACTTGAAGCCAAGTTCCAGCAAAAAAAAAAAAGGTACCAATGTTAGTCTGAACTTATTCTGTAGCTGTAAAGATGAACTATATATTGTAAAATATGTAAAATTGTAAATAGATTTCAAATCTAATGTCCCAACTGTGCATGAGCTCGTGTGTGAGTGAAAATGGATCTCAAAATATTAATTTTAGCACCTTTCAGTTCCATCACGTTGCAGCAAAAAGGCAAAAACTTTGTTGGAGTTTGGATAAACCTGGAGGGGAGAAGTGAGGAATGACAGGGGATGTTGTTGGAGGGATTTGCAAACTTGCAAAATCGTCTTAATCTGCTTTCTTAAAAAGAAAACTTGCTTAAAAACACCATTTCTTCATTTAAATGCTTTGTCAGAATACCTGGTAGCCTTGAGTGGTGCACAGAAGTGCTGATTTTACTGCTTTGGAAGGGAATGTGGGGCCAGAAATAGAAAATATTTCAGGAATAGGAAGAAATATTTGTATTAAAAGCTGCATAATGTGGAACAGAAAAGGGAGAGGGGAAAGAGCCCATGAAAGAGTTGCCCTAAAAGTGTCTCTCTCTCTCTCCTGGTCACACTTCCATCAGTGGGATAAAATTTGGTTGCTTTTTTGACAATCCTGGGAAATAAATAAATCAATTGGTAAAATCAGAGGTTGCTTTTTTAGAAGGAGCAGAGGCAGAAAAATTCACTTTATTTCCATGAAACATCTTCAGTGAGCCCTTCAGCACCTTGAGCAGTGAGCTAAAAACGCCTTTGTGTCACTGAAATTCAGACTGGGGTGAAAGAAGAGCTCACCCCACCAAAAGCAACCTCTGACAGCAGAACTTTGAAATTTTTCTGTGTCATTTGAAATCTCTTCCAGCTCCATCCAGCCCCGACCCCTTCATGCACCTGAGGTCTCAAGCAGAAGCTCAGCTGGAAACTGCTTTTAGGCAATGTTTAATTCTTGCCATCGAGGAGGAAAGCACCTACCTCTTGCTCCATCCCCACTTCATTAAAACACCTCTCCTATTAAATTTGCACTGCAATAACTTCAGACCACGACTGTGATTTGTCCCTTTTTCTGGCAGTTTTTAGCCTTTTTTATGAACTCTGCGCCACCCCTGGTGTTCTAAAGAAGCAGCTGCAGCACTGGGATGCTCACAACAACAACAACAACAACAAAATAAAATTATTCCGTGTGTCACCACTCCCAAATCACTCCGGTAAATAATCCTGGGATTTATTTAGGTGCTAATTCCCATCTCCAAGTGCGGTTGTCCGAGGACGGGCGGGGGGGGAAAGCAAACTTGCAGCTGTTGTGTAAATATTTAAATAAAAGCGTGGGTCCTGCCCTCGTTAATGAGTCCCTAAACCCCTCCTCAGCTTTTGTTATTCTATTAATGATTTATGGCGAGATAATCGCGGCTGCTGCTGCATTGTCCGACTGGGGAAACAACAATTCTCGAGTGCCCTTCAAGTGCTGGGCTGGGTAACAATGTTTATTTTTATTTCCTTTGCAGAAAAGTCATTGGGGTGATTAAGCACTTCAGAACGCTTTTGTAACTGAAGTATCTCTTTTTCATCTGCCAGTTTGTAATCGGGGCACCGAAGTGGGAGGGTTTTGAGTAAATTAATCAGGTAAGGTGGATTTCTCCTCCCTGGAGTAATTCCTGAGCAGGGCTGGAGCATGCAAAGTTTGGGTGAGGCTCCACTGGTGAAAAAACAGCGAACCAGAGACTTTAATCGAAATATCATCCCTTAAAGTGATTTAAAATGCCGGTGTTGTGCATGCTGACAGCCATTGTATCAGAAATTGGATTTATTTTTCCCCCTTTAAGCTCAGTGTCATGGAAAGCACAGATTGGATCTTTTAGTGTAAAACATTTCTTTGCATGTGAACTCCTGTGTTTATTTCGTTTGGTGAGGAAGATATTTCACAGGAAATGCTGGAGTCATTAATTGTGACTATCGCTCATTAATTCAGTGCTGTAATTTTGAAAGCCACGGGGGGTTCTGACTGTTCTGATCCTCATGGGATTGCTGGAGTTTCACCTTCCCAAGGCATTTTTAGGGAATATTTTTCATTTAGGGAATGTTTTCTCCTAGCTTGTCCAGCTGCTGGGGACATTAAACACTATCCTCGTGGGAAACGTCATCATCATCAGCGTATTACTATTAATAATACTAATTATTAATAATATAGATAATGATATTGTTATTATTTATCACGATAAATGTAAATGCAGATTTGTTTGCTTTAAGGATTTAACCCTGAACCCTTTTAAGTATTGGACACCTTTAGGAAACAACAAAAAAGATGTTTTGGGATAGTTTTGAAAGGAAAAGTGGAGGGGGCAGGCGGGGAGCGCTCGGCTGCAGCGCTCGGGCCGGGGAGAGAACGCGGGGAGCGCCCGGTGCCGCTCCCGGTCCCTTTCCCGGTGCCGCTCCCGGTCCCTTTCCCGGTGCCGCTCCCGAGCCCAATCCCGGTGCTGTTCCCGGGTCCATCCATTCTCGGTGCTATTCCCGGTGCTGTTCCTGGGCCCTTTCCCGGTGCCGCTCCCCAGCCGAATCCCGTTGCTGTTCCCGGTCCCGTTCCCGGTGCTGCTCCCGGATCCATTCCCGGACCCATTCCCGGTGCTGTTCCCGGGTCCGTTTCCGAGCCCATTCCCGGTGCTGCTCCCGGATCCATTCCCGGTCCCATTCCCGGTGCTGCTCCCGGGCCCGTTCCCGGTTCCGCTCCCGGCCCCTCCCGCGCTGCCGGCACCGCCCCAATCTTGTCCCCCCCGCGCCACCGTCGGCGGGTGAGGGGTCAGGGCTGCGGCCCGGAAGCGGCGGCGGAGGCGGGGCCCGGTGCCGGGGCCTGTCCGTGTGTCCGGCCCGGGGCTGCCCGGGGAGCGGCCTCTCCCCCCGCTGCCCGCCCGCCCGTGCCCGCAGCCCCGGCAGGACAGGACCATGGTGCAGAGCCCGCCCGCACGGCAGCGCCGCCGCCTCTGAGCCCCGCCCGGCGCGGGGGCCTGAGCCCCGCCGCGGACGCCGGTAAGGAGGGGACGGGGGCGGCTCTGCGGCCCGGCCTGCCGGGGAGTGCGGTGGCCGTGAGGCCGCTCCGGGGCTGGGGGGAGCGGGGGAAGCACCGGGAGAGCCCCCGGGGAGCCGCGGCACCGCTGCGCTGCCCCCCGAGCCCCGCGTCCCGCTTGGGTTTGGGGTGTTCCGCTCTGCTGGGGGGGTTATAGCTTTGGTTTATTTTTATTATTTACATGACAGAATTGTTTAAGGAAACGTCGTCAGCTTGAAGTTTGTGTGCGTGGCGTCGTAGCAGAAAAAAAACCCAGTGAAAAATAATAATTTCTGTAGCACTAAAAATAGTTGTGTTTCAAAAGAACCTCTGAACAGCGATTCCTGCGTTCGGCTTTTTTGGTGCGTGATTGTTTAGGAATTATTTTTTTTTACCCAATTTTCTATACACCCATATTTCATCCTCTTTCACTTTTTTTTTTTTTTTTTTTTTTGGGGGGGGGTAACCTGATTAATGATTTCATTATGGTTTTAATAATAAAATTCCTGGTGCATCATGCCTAGAACATGGCTGCTCCATCCCTGCCGTTGCATCCAAACCATGGATCGGAATCACCCTGGGAAAATACACATTACAGCACAGCCGGGAATATTTTTTTCCCTCTTTTTCCCTTTGTTTGCTCTTTAGGGGCTTGTCTTTGGGGAGATTTATTTACAGGATTAGCTCTGGGGGTGGAATTATCCGGGTCAATTTGTGCCCGTAGCCAAACCTGGAGGGTAGATAAGGATGCGCTAAGCTTTGCTCGCTGAACTTCCCCCAAGTTTGGCCGCTGGAAGAACGCGGTGGGGAAGAAAACCCGGGCCTGGCTGTTGTGGTAAATGATTATTGCGTTTTTTTCTGAGGGCTGGCTTACAGGAAATACTCCCCGGTCAAGCTTTTGCCTCGGGCAGGACACAGCGGTTCGGGTTTCAACGGGTGAGTTTCTGTCGCTGCCCTGCACCTGCCTTTGCCCGGCTCGCTGGGGATAATCAGCCGGTGGCTGCGGGCCAGCTCCTGCCCAGCAGGTGTGCACAGCACACAGATAACTTTTGTGGCACAGATAATATTGAATTGTGGCTGAAAAACGCTCCCTGGGCCCGGCCCGAGTGCCATCAGGGAGGATTAAGCCCTGGGTAAGCTTTGTTACCTGCCGTGATTTGAGGAGTGGCTCTGGTGGAATGTGATTCTGCTTTTCCACTTGAAAGACAAGAGCTTGAAAGGCCACCTGATAAAAACAGAATAGTCCCTGTGCTCTGAGAGTGCCCAGCTGAGGGCAGGGGACAAACAGAGCTGGGTGTCCTTTGTGAGCTGGGGACAGCAGGGACAGAGCCTGGCACATCCAGCACCCCTCCTGGAGCACCCCCTGAGCTGATCCTGCAGATCTGGCAGCTGGGATAATCTTCTTTTGAATTAAATAACATCACAGGTTTTGTAGAAATGAAGCTGTTTTATCAATTGAGCCCTAAATTATTAATGAAACTCGTTGGTGTCAGAATTGTGTCGCTTTTCCCAAACCTCCCCTTGCCCAAAGCATGGCTGGGTGGGAATTCATTTTCTTTCTAGGACTGTCCTGACCTGTGACTAAAGCTGGTCCCCAGGGCTCAGAACTCCCAGGTTTTGTTTTGGATGAAAACTCGTGTGTGTCCTGGCATTTGGGGGTTTGTTAATCTGTGAAAGGGGCTGAGCAGTTGAGATCCTGTTTCCTTTGAGCAGTCAGCACACAGACAGGATAATATTCCAGCCATAACTTTGCTATCTCAGCTGGTGCCCAGCTCCCTCATTTCAGTTGGTTTTGCTGCTGTTTCTGTTTCCATCAGTGGCCACTGGCTGTTTTGCTGCTTCTCTCCCTTCTTTCCACACCCAAACTCTGAATTTGCCATTCCCCAAAGCTGTCAGTCATTTTTCTGCTTGTGATTCAAGCTGTGTCTCTGTCTGCATCCCTGTCTCCTCACAGTTCTCATTACAGACTGAAGAGCCTTTTCCTGGCATTTCTCTGCACTTTCACTGCTGAATTGGGTCCCACATTCCTTAATGAGTGGCTTTAATGAAGTCAACAATTAACCTTGAACTGGTCACTCAACCAGTTTCTGATTATTGAGTAGTTACTGATGAGAATTTTCACACTTCTTGATTAAAGCCATCCTGTATTTTTGGCTGCTGTCAGTTCAGTGTACACAGAATTTGATTTCTCGTGGATCTTTAAAGATCCTGTAAAATGGAATAATTTTGCTTTTCCTTTCCTCTCCCAGCTTCTCATGCTGAGCAGCAGTAACCAGAACAGCATTTTTTTAATACCAATTCAAAGTCCTTCATCTATTATTGTGTGTTTTATTGCAGTCTGGGTGGTTTGGGTTATGGTAACTCACGTTGGAAGTCATGACTTGGAAAAGCTGGAAGTTTTAAAAATGCCCATGAGCTCTTTCAGATGGAGGTGGATTCATTCCCATGGCACAGGCTCTTGGCAGACAGAGATGCCTGCTTCAAATTTGGCACCAAAATGTCTGATCTTCAACCAGAGGTTGAGTTCATTTTAATTTTCCAGCTGAGTATGTTTTAAATTACATTTTTCACTTCTAACAAAAGTCAGAATTCGGGGTTCATTGAACCATGGGAAAAAAGCTTCCTCACTCTGTTTCTCCTTCCTGACTTTTAACTTTCCTTCCCTTTTCTCATTCATCATTTTTAAGAACTCAGAGCATATAAAAAATGCTTGAAACTTGTTTGGATTTTTCTGTTTCCGCACGAATTCTTCTTCCAGTGGGAAATGGAAATCAACTTTGGTGTCCCCAGAGTATCAGCTGGCACAAAGTTCAGGTGCCCGTGGTGAACCCACCAGACTTTTTGAACAACACCAGTCTGTTGGGAAGGGCTGTCACACACAGATTGAGTAATGTTTGTTTTCTTTTTTATTTTTTACATCATCGACCTTTCATTTAAAGTTTTCAGTCTTTATTGAGAGTTGGAGTCAGGAATTTGGGTGTGTGAAATTCAGTCTCAATTTGATCTTTTAAAATTTTCCATCCCTCACCAAATTGCTTCCCTTCCTTGGCTTTGTTTGCTGTTTGTGCCCCTCTTGGGGGTGTTGAAATGATTAATTCAGTTTTGAAAAGTGTTTTGAGGGGTGAAAAGAAACATTTCATGCAAGTATGAAGCATTTGCTGCTTTCTGTTCATGCAAGTCCCTGTTTTTGTTCATATTCTGCATCCAGATCCTTTATCAGGGTACCAGGAGAAAGGAAAGTCCTTTTCCACATTTCCAGGTGCTCTTCTCCTCCTGCCCTGTGCAGTGTCCTCTCTGCATATGTAAAGCTATTTTCAGCTTCCAGGCTCCAGGAAAATGTGGATTTTTTAATCAGTAAACATATTTGTGGATAAAATAGCTCAGCAAAGTGATAAGGCAGTGTGTGGCTGGAGCCAATTCCCATTATCTGGAGCAGATGTGTTTGTGCACATCTGGCTGCTGATCTTGGGGTTGTGTTTGGTTGGATTCAAGGACTCAAGGTGATGTTTTTGTGAAGTTTCCTCCTCCACACGCCCTGATTGCTTCTCTCCCTCTGTGCTGTGGAGAAATCTGCTGGCATTTCCTAGGGGGTTGTTGATTTTAGTTTGTTTTGTTCACATGGAGGAGGAGAGGAGGCTCAGCTGGACAGAGGATCCCTCCAGGATGGATTATTCCTCCTTCCTGCCTGCTGGGAAAGGTTTTAGGCTGTGCATTTTCATCCCACACTTCCTAAAAAGATGATCTGAAGCTGCTGCAGATCCAAACTCCTCTATTTCCCCCAGATATCAGGATGGTAAAGTTATTCTTCTTTACCCTTGGTCTTAAACCTCATCAGGTTGTCCCAGAGCCACCTCTGCAGCCTGTGCAGATCCCTTCCCACACAGCCTGGTGTCACTGCCAGGCTTGTCCCCCTGACCCTGTCACCCTCAGAGATGTTGAACAGCACCAGCCCCAGCTCACACAACTCTGGGTTTTATTTTGCTTTATTTTCACTCTTAGACATCAAATTTGATATTAAAGATGATTTTGGTACCTGATGCTCTTTATTGTTAAAGGAGAAGCACTTTGGGGTGAACACCACTGCTTTGTTTGCATTTATTTATGGCTGCTTTCCCATGCTTTGCTTGATTTGTGTTTGTAAATATTCCTCTGGCACACAACATAATTTTCATTCAGAGTGGTTAACCCTGAGCTGACCCATTTCCTAACCCCTTTGCACTCCTGGTAGTGGGGCACCTTTGAAATTATAATGATTTTTTTTTTCCTTGAGCTGCACAGCTCAATTTAAACACTGTTCTGTGCAATGAGGTATTGAGAATTGAAAAACTTGTGAGATCCTAAAGGAGAAGTGCTGCCTCCTGCCCTTCTCCTCCACCCAATTTTCCTCCTTAGGATATTCCAGTGGTGGTTTTTACATTTAAACCCCTCCTCTAGAGTGATTACCTTACCTGCACAACAAGAAGGGGAAATATCTGTGAGGAAATTCCAGCATTTTAAGCTTTCTAGTGGCAGGGTTGATATTATTGACAAAAATGTTAAACGACTTTGATCTCTTTAAAATTCATGTTTGGTTGGGGGTTTTTTCACTTTGGTAAGTTCAATTTTGCTTTCAATACCTGCTTTAGAACAGCATATGGGATTTTTTTATTGTTCTTAGAAATTCAGCTCCTTTGATATTAAGCCTCAAAATGGGAGTTTAATACTTCAACTGTGACTCATTGCATTGACTTCTTGGTCTTTGCAATAGACTTCAAGATTTTGCTTGTTTGTAATTTAGCCTTGAAAAACTCATCAGTCTGTTTCAGCAGCTTCCTTTTCCACGCTCTTTCATACACAAATAAAGAGGAATTCACAATGTTACTCCTTTGAGCTTGCTGTCAGGAGCTGTTTTGGAGGACAACTCCCCAAATTGTAGAATATTTTCTTGCTTTTTACTTGACTGCTCAAGTCTGTGTTGCTCTGGCGCTCTGACAGATTAAACTGTTGTATTTCCACCTTTTACCATTTTAATCTTTTTCCCTGCCTGGGTTTGTAGATGCTGATTTAAGAGCTCAACATCTCCAGGGTTTCCTGGCGAGTTTCAGCAGCTGTAACTCCTGCTGAACATCCCTCACTACCCAGCAATTACCTTGGAGCTGCTGGCCAATGTTCCAGCCTGGCAGTTTTCATTCTTGAGCTCCTTGTTTAGTCTGACTGGGGAGATTTTTATTGCACCAAGGATTAAAAGGCTTTGCTGGAGTGGAGAGAGGCAGCAATAGTCATTAGAACCACTCACTAAATTATTTATTTGGCTAAAAGTGAAATCTGATCTTGCTTGCCTGACCTGCCAGGAGGTAAAAGCATTGTTTTGTTTGTTGTTTTGGTTTGGGGTTTTTTTTCTTTAGCTCTGTGAATGAGAAATTAAAGTTTAAATGATAATCTTGGAGTTACTCATTTACACAGAGGAGGAAGTTAGCAGAGCTGGCAGAAGAATTGGGATGCATTATGATTCTAACAGAGAGGAGGTTAAGGAACCCTGAAAATCCATAGACATTTTGATGTAATGCATTGATCTGGATCACAAATTCCATGATAATTAAAGTTATTTAAGTACTCTGATTAAAAAGATCAGTAATTCTTCAGGCAGCAGCGTGGAAACATTCATCCTTCTGCTTTCCACCATTGCTGTTTTCATGTCAGCTCCACTATTGAAATCCACAGTTGTTCCCTTTTCCCTCCCAAATGCTCCAAGGGCACATTACTCCTAGAAAATTGCAGCTTATGGCATTTTCTAATTGCTTTCAAAGCCAGTGAGTTATGGCAGCATATTAAACAACTGGCACTTAAAAGCTGGTGATCTCTTACATAAAAATATTAGCCCGAATATTTCTCTGTGTAGGATTTTCAGCACATCCCAGATTTTTTATGGCTGGTTTTAGACCCTGTGGTAAACAAATTCTAATGGAGCTGTTGGAAGCCCCTTTAAAAAAGGGATGCCAACTCTGGATGTGCTGTGGGTGACACTCAGCCTTGATTAAAAGCTGCAATAAACTCTGCATCTGTGTTATTTCCTAAAGGAAATTCAGGAGGGGACACTGCCTACAATTCTGCTTTTGCTTTAGGTTTTGATCTCCTTCCATCTCCACGTGTGTCTCCCATGTTTCCAGAAGGAGTGTTAGGGTTTTTTCCTTCTGGATGGAGCATTTGGGGTTTTTAACTCGGGCTCTTTTAAGGAATTTGCTGCCAGGGACAAGACAGGCAGAACGTGCAGAAGGGCGGATCATTCCAGCATGATCCCTGCCAGCCCCAGCTCTCCCTTCCCCTGTCCCTGCTGCCTCCTGCCACCTTCCCTGGCCTGGCTGCCTGTGCCACAGCTGCTCTGGGACAGAGTTCTGGTAAGGTCCTCCTTTCTCATCACCTTTCCTTCCCCTCTCTTCCCCCTCCTTTCCCTGCTTTTCACCCTGGGGTTGTAGAGGTGTTTGCAGCACCCACTTCTCGCTGAGAGAAAAACTTCCTGGGCTTTGCAGGGTGGATGGAAAGGGTTTGGTGGTCCAAATTAACAAAGCCAGGATGTGTTCTTGAGCTCTGGAGAGCTCTGTCTCAGCAGGTTTCAGCCAGCAGGGCGAGTGGGGACTCAGCAGGCACAGCCCAAGGTTGTGTTGTTGGCACTGCACCTCTGTCCCTTCTCCCTGAGCTGCATTTTCCCCTCTCTGGGGCACTTTTGCAGGTTCTGTCAATATTTCTTCTGTTAACAGGAACTGAAGCATTCCTGCCAGTAAAATCCTGAGTATACACAAGGAAGTTGGGATCATTGTGCTGTGTGGGCTCTGAAAAGGGCTTTGTCTGAGTGCTCGTCCTTTACCCTTCTTTTGTTTTCTCTTAAATCAATAGATCGGTTCCCAGATCCCTCCCTGCCTTGCCCTGTGCCTCTCTCATCCTCAGAGCTGCCACTTTTCAGCCCTGCTGCACCTGGATTGTAAATGACAGTGGTGGGAGTCAGCAGGAATCACCCAGACCTGCAGGAGCAGTCCCTGCCTTTAATTAAATGTTACCAGATCCCTACGGATGGTCCAACTTTAACCCTTGCAGTACAGAATTCTTTTTGCCTTTCCCTCAGAATTTTGGAGGTCAGCAGCACGTTGGTAGGAGCAGCTCCTTGCCTTGGTGGTTTAGTTGGGGTTAAAAACCTTTTCAGCCAGGGTTTTAGGTAAGACAAAGATAAAGGTTGGCTGGGAGTTCCTCCTTGCAGAGCTTCTG
Organism: Cettia cetti; assembly: GCA_013401135.1. NCBI lineage: Eukaryota > Metazoa > Chordata > Aves > Passeriformes > Sylviidae > Cettia > Cettia cetti. The sequence goes on from VZUI01033422.1 coordinate 28,788, forward strand.
AAGGAGATGTCACAAGGCTGCCCTTTAACACCAGCCTGTTTGCTTTTCCCTGGGAGTGGAGGTGGGGAAGCTGATACAATAATTTGGGTCTTTTTGCTCTGCAGCTAAAAATTCAGGAGGGGAATCAGAACAAATATTATATTTGGGGCAAAAATTAATGACTCGAGACATTTCTTCAGCGTGTAAGGTCCTGGCTTTGCTTACAGACAGAACAAAAAGTTCTAGGTCCTGGAAGAATTAAAGATCAAGAGTCTTCCAGCCTCCACCTTAATGCAGTTTTTGGGTATTTCTGCCCATAGGACTCTTGATGCAAAAGCCTAAAATAATGTAGGGTTGCTTCTCAGTTCCTGCTTTGAAAGCAGAGGCTTTTGGGGTGGGGTAAAGAGGAACCCTTAAGGCTCCAGCCTCGGTTTTCAAAGGATGTGCAAAGTTTGATTTGTAACTTGATGCATTCAGACATTGCTGGCATTAAAATGTAGCAGTGATACCCTGCCTGGGGAAAGGCAAGAACTGGGTTTATGGCTTATCAGCGATGCTGGGCTGTGCTGGAAGCTCTCATTCCCTAAAATCTGTTCCCAGCTGCCGTGTGAGGCCCTGGGCAGGTGATGTGGAGCAGGTGATGTGGAGCCTGTTCTGATGGCTGCAATATTTCAGGCACACACTCCCTGCTCGGTGAACAGCACTACCACGGAACTGAATCTCAATTTTGTGCACAATCCCATTTCTTTCTTTCTGTCTGATGTGATCCCCCATCCCCCAGGTGTAACACACAGCCCAGTGACTCTGTTGGAACGTTCTCTCCCCTCAGGTGAACAATCAGAATAATGTTCTACATAAACCTGTTGGAGAACCTGAAGGTTTATATCAGCAGCCGCCCGCCGCTCGTGGTCTTTATGATCAGCGTGAGCGCCATGGCCATCGCCTTCCTCACACTGGGCTACTTCTTCAAAATCAAGGAGATCAAATCACCAGAAATGACAGAGGTACGTGCAGAAATGATGTTCATTTGGAAAACATGCCTGAAGTTAATTTTTTCCCCCTCTCCTAGAGAGCACAGAGTTCTGTGGGGGATTGTCTCTGTTTTACTTTCAGAAGGGCTGTTGGGGTGAATGTTTGTTGGTGTTGTTTTATATCAAGGATGAGGCCAAATCATGTCATGGATCTTCCCTGCTGTGGCCAGGAACCTTTCAGTTTGTTATTTAGGGTCACTTTGCTGGTTTGGGGAACTTCTTCCCTCAGCACTGTCCTGTAAGGAGGGAAACCTCGGCAGAAAGCGCTGAGCCCAGAGCGTGGAGAGAACAGACCAAGTTTCCTTTCTAGCTCAGGGGACTGAACCCATCTGACTTGGCCAAACCATTTTCTGTTTCTGAGCCAGCCCTGGTGGTGTTTGTGTTGCTCTTGAGCCGTGTGATTTCTGTTCAATGGCCTGGAACCGGGCGGGCTGGGACCGAGCCAGGCCTGAGCTCCCTCACGGCCTTGCAATCTCCCCCTTTGTTTTAAGGACTGGAACACTTTCCTGCTGAGGTTTAACGATTTGGACTTCTGTATATCTGAGAATGAAACCCTCAAGCACCTCCTCAATGACACCACCACTCCAGAGAGCACCGTGACCAGCGGCCAGGCCAGGTCTTCCACGCAGTCCCCACAGACCCTGGAGGACTCTGGTCCCATCAACATCTCTGTCACCATCACGCTGACCCTGGACCCTCTCAGACCTTTTGGGGGATACTCTCGCAATGTCACACACCTCAGCTCCACCATTTTTGGGCACCAGATTGGACTTTCAGGTAGGCAAAGCCAGAGCTTTAAAAATTCAGGTTACATTTGGCTTTTAGAGGTTTTTTTTCTAACCTTTCACAGAGGAGATTGGCTTCAAACTGAAACTAAGTAGGTTTAGATTAAGTATTAGGAAGAAAATCTTTATTGTGAGGGTGATGAGTACTCAGAAGCTGTGGCTGCCTCATCCCTTGAGTGTCCAAGGCCTGGTTGGACAGGGCTTGGAGCAACCTGGGATTGTGGGAAGTGTCCCTGCCCATGGCAGGGGAGTGAAACAAGATAGTTTTTAGGGTCCTCTCCAACCCAAATCATTCCATGATTCTAAATATTTCTGTAATTTAAATAGCTATATAATCAAATAAAAATTTACCTGCTTATTATGGGTGAGATAAACACAGATGTGTTCCCAGTTTTAATCTGAGTTTATTTCTGTATGGAGACCTTCACTTGTTTGTTAAAGAACTTTTCCCTGTATTCAGAATGGAAAAGCACCTGCAGGTGTGCCAAGATCAGGCTTGGCAGTTTGAAATTATTAAACCTAATGACAATGGAAGGTCATTTTTAAGCCAGCAAAATTCCAAGCAGTGACTCTCTTCTGTTTTGTCTTGATCCATGAAGTCCTCAACTGACATTTCAAATGTGACATGGATGCAGTAGAGAGTATTATGGTGTCTAAAAAATTCTAGTTTATCTAAAATGCAGAAGTGAATCAGCTTTAATATCACAAACAGCACCAGATAAGATGATTATGGTTTCTGTGGTGTGCAGAGACCAATCTGCTTTCTGGCTGCCTGCCAGGATGTTTTGACAGGGGTTTGTAGAGAATTAATAGAAATTGATAATACAACCTCACTGTATTCTAGCTTTCAGCCAGAATTGCATTTTAGAGTAATGTTGAAGGTCTTGAACCTGTGGAGAGACATTGCCCATAGCTGCAAATGTGCATTACTGTGTTTTCTATGGTTATTTTGTTGCTGCTTTGAGAGCTGCCAAATGCAAGTTCCATTTGCAGCAGCCTGGATTTATTTTCAGTCTGAATTTCTCCACGTGAAGTTATCATACATGACTTAAAGTGCAGGTCAGTACTTGCTGACACCTTTTTCTCTACACAAACATCTCCACTTCGAAAAGTGAGCATCAGAAAAAACAGATGTGAAACAAAGGCTTTTCTAATAAAGGTCTGTGAACATGCATGAATTCACTTACAAAGAGTTTTTAATTTCTGAAGGCAGCCTGATGACCCCAGTTCTGGGGTGGGAGGGATTAGAAAGAGCAGCAGCTGGGGGATTTTGTGGTTTGTTTGGGGTTTTAACTTTTCGTTTTTGCTCTCTTTGTTGCCTGCAAAGATCCGGGATGACTCCAAAGGGTGACGCTTCCTGCCTTAATCATTTCTGTGTTCTCCTTATCCCAGAGATTGTTGCTCAGCTACTTTTGTGAGCCAAACCCCAGCTTTCCTTGTCTGTTTCTCAAAGGCAGAGAATCCCACGAGGAAATAAACATCACCTTCACCCTGCCAGCTGCCTGGAATTCCGATGACTGCGTCCTGCACGGCCACTGCGAGCAGGTTGTGTTCACCACCTGCATGACTGTGACAGCAGCCAGCAGCGTGTTCCCAGTCACAGTGTAAGTGCAGCTCTCCTCCAGGGGCTGCTCCCTGCCTCATTCATCCCTCTGAGTTGTCACTTCCTCCTGAAAATTCCTGTTGATGCTGGAAATTTTGTCCTTGCACTTCTTCCCCCACGGTAAAACCTTTGTCTCAAAAGCTCTGCTGTCTTTGGGATTTTTTTGGCCAGTGCCTGCCTTTCAGCTGTGATTTAAACACTGGGAGCAAGAGAATCCATGGAAGTTTAAGGAGCTTACCCCATAATTGAGTTTCAGAGATGAGATTTGACACTGAGGTTCTTACCCTCCTCCCTGCTGAGAGATCAGCACAAGCCAAAGGCTGCTTTGCCTTCACCAAAATATCTTCCATTTGTCTTCTCTGGATTCCCTGGCCCTGTTCCATCCAACCTGGAGAACCCCAGGCTGTGGGAAGCCTTAGGAAAACCAGTGTTTTTCCAATTAAGCTGTGGGATGTTGGCTTAGTGCAACAACATGCACTTAAATTCTAATTTTAGCATAGCAATCATGTGGCTTTTGGGGGTTTTTAACTTAAACTTTGGGGTTTTCTTGTTGCTTTGGAAGTCCCAAACTAAAACCATATTTTGAGAGGAAAAGTTGTCCTGGTTGAACATGGAAAATTCATTTCAGGGTGCTGATTATTTCTGTTTTATTGCAGTCAGCCACCACATTGTGTTCCTGAAAGCTACAGCAATGCCACTCTGTGGTACAAGATCTTCACCACGGCCAGGGACTCGAACACAAAATATGCCCAGGATTACAACCCCTTCTGGTGTTACAAGGGAGCAATTGGGAAGGTCTACCATGCTCTAAATCCCAAACTAACTGTTATAGTTCCAGATGTAAGTGCTGGGCTGTTCCTCTGGTGTTTTCAGGAAAGGTTTAGCTCTGGTTTCCTTGAATATGGTTCCTAAAATTGTCATTTTTTTGCTGCTGGTTTATTGTGTGGTTCCTTTGAATATGGTTCCTAAAATTGTCATTTTTTTGCTTCTGGTTTATTGTGTGGTGTGAATGCTGAGAATGCTCCCCCCTAATGTCTTTGATGGTCTTTATCCACGTGCCTCACAGCTCTTAAAAACCACCATTTACAGTCTGAAATCATTTCACAAAAGCCTCTGCCAGTATTTGGAAAAAATACCCATAACACAGATTTTTTAACACAAGAAACATTTTGTGCCACAATTAGGAATCCATTCCACTGCTGTGTAAAGGGGGGGAAGTTGATTCATGAAGTAATTTCTGGGTTGATCTGGTAATTATTGCTTCAATATCAATGCAGTGAATGGCTTTAATTTGCTTTTCTGTGTGCAGGATGATCGCTCCCTAATAAACCTGCACCTGATGCACACCAGTTACTTCCTCTTTGTGATGGTGATCACAATGTTCTGCTATGCAGTCATTAAAGGCAGACCAAGCAAACTGAGGCAAAGCAACACAGAATTCTGCTCTGAAAAGGTGAGTGTATGCTAAATCTGGACCCTGATAAGGAAACAGAGAAAAGCTCCTGTTGGACAGAGGACAGACTGGTTTTTCTTGTTGGAAATGGGGATTTAATTGCCTTTCAGAGAGAAGTGGGTGTTTTGTTGTGGACAGTGCAGGTAGGGGTTATAAAATCCACACAAGTGCTGTGGAGATCCTCAAAATAAGAATTCTGTCCTCCAGAAATGGATTATTGCAGCTCAGGAAGTGCTGGGCTGCGACTCTTCTGCCATAATTCTGGTTATGGTTGAACTGTTTTGTGTGAAGCATTGAATAGGTGGCATTAAATCTTTATTTATTCATTATCTTTTACCACAACAGACTGAAAACTGTGAGTAAAACATGGCACATAATTCTAAGAGTTGTTAATCAGAATTAAGTTAAAAACAAAGCTGTTGAAAGAGTCATTGGTTGTTAATCAGAATTAAGTTAAAAACAGTAACGAAGCTGTTGAAAGAATCATTGTTCAGTATTACCTTGGGGACCTGCAGTTTGCCTGGAGGATAAATATGAATATATTTAATTAAGAAGCAGGAAGCCAGTGTTGACACTTTCTGATCTTAATGATATTTTGTAGTTTGAGCTGGTTTGGGGTGTTTTTTATGGGTTTGGGGTTTTTTTCTTTTGGTTTTGGGTGGTTTGGGACTTTCATTCTATTGATTTTTGCGAAGTACAAAACCCGCTTTGATTTCCTTTCCAAGTCAGACTTTCCAAGCTTTCTTTGAAAAGTCAAGGGCAGCTCTGCCAGCTCACAGAGATAAATCATATCACTGTTACAGGATTAAGAATCTGCCTTTAATTAAATATTTTCTCTTCCTTTGTTGGTTTTTTTTCCAGGTTGCTTTGTCAGAAGCATAAACCCCTCCTCTCCTGAGAGCAACCGAAACCATTGCCTGCTGAACCCAGCCTGGGTCTTAACACTCTGTGAATCCATTGCAATGTTGGTTTATTCCAACCAAAGACATTTCAAAGTGCCTGTAATTGATTTGTACATATTTATAAAAGCAGAATATCCAGAGAAATCCCGAGGAGAGGTGCTTGGCCCGTGGGGGGAGCCCTCCAGCCCTTCCCTGGGCTCAGCCCCGTGTTGGTGTAGATAACTCCAGAGAAAAGGCTCCACAGAGGCAGAGATTTTTGTCCAGCTGCACCTGGGCAGGTGAAGATGCCTTTGCAAGTGTCTCAAACCAACCAAGAGTTTGGTTTTTTTGCCCAATCTGTACAGTGTGTTTGAACCAAGTATGCACCTTTGATATAATCCTGCATTTCCAAAGCCACCAATCCACAACATGAATTCAATGTGTGTTTGTGTGGCCTAATACTTTATTCCATTTGCTCCTTGCTTGCAAGAAAAGATATCAACGTTTTAGATTATTTTTTTTTTCTCTTTTGGAAGAAAAAAAAAAGTACATATTCACATTTTAATAGTGCTGTATTTAGGACAAACTTGTGCTTTTATTCATAGTAAAAAAAATTAAGAAGTGAAGTCCCATTTTAAGCTGTTACTTACTGAAAAGAACTGTTTGATTTTTTTTGTTTGATTTGTTTTTTTGGTTTGGGTTTTTTTGTTGGTGTTTTTTTTTTTTTGGTATTTCATTTGGCTTGCTGAGTGCCAGAGAACCAGTGAGCACAGAGACTATCTGGAAAACTTTTCCACTTGGCCTCCCATCCCCAGCCCTCCAGCCAGGATTGTGTGTCTCTGCTGCAGAGCAGCTTTCTGTAAACTTTTTTTCTTTTTTTTTCATATTTTTTTTCTTTTCTTTCTAGAAAGTGAAACTTAATAAAAAGATGTATTGTGTTAACAGCCTGCTGGGGCTCTGCACAGCCTTGGGCAAGTGCAAAGAGTGAAAGGAGAAGAAATCCCAGAGTCTGTTACTGAGCTTCACTCTGGGACTGTGCCTGCAGCTCTGAGGGGCAGCTGCCAATGGCACTGCTGAGCTCTGGCCCATTACATTCATTAAATTCATTAAATTGCCATTTACTGCTGTCCACTCAGGGGAGAATGGCCACAAGAGTGGGGCTCTGGTGAGGAAGCTCAAAGAAACCACCCAGTGCAAGCCCTTCTGTTCCCTGTGTCCATTCTTCAGTCAGAGATTTGATTCTGTGCATTTCTGCCTTCCCCATTCTGCCTTTTGCTGGTTTTTTTTTTTACTGGTTCCTTGAGCAGTCTCCTTAATTTCATGGCTCAGGTTCTTCCTGCAAACATTTCCACCACTGCTTTTCAATCTCACTGGTTGCCTTAATTGACTTTTCATCTTTTCTCCCAGCTTTCTCATCAGGTGGTGTGACAGCTCTGCATGCATTCATTCCTTCATTCCTTCATTCCTTCCCTCAGGTTTCTTTCCCTCCTCCTTTTGCTCCAAACTTCACAGAAGGAAAATGCCAAGTGAGAATCCCATAGTCTCAGTGATGCTGGCATAAAATTCCCAGTTTCTTCCCTCCAGGCTCCTGGTCTGTGTGTGTTGGGACTTCAGTAAGTTCACGAGTCTTAAGGGTGTTTGAACAGTCACAGTTTCCTTCAGAACACGTTTCCTCCTAGTTTCAGTTCCTTAGGTGGGATTACCTGACTTGTTTTCCTCCAGGGAATGCTAAGGCAAAGCTTTAGAGGTGGCCTGGTGTGAAGTTTAGGGATAAAAAGAAGCTCCCAGTTTTCTCCTGATGCTGCTATGGGCTGATGCTGCTTCCCAGGGGTGAGGGAAGTGAAACAGGTCAAGAGCTTCTCCTGAGCTCTTCCTAAATCCCATCCTGAGCTGTTCCTAAATCCCACAAGCCCAGCCTTCCGTGTTAATCCTCACTCCAAGGGTGGCTTGATCTGGGGGCCAAAGGCAGGAATAGGAGATGGAAGTGGTGCAAATCCTGGAAATACCCAAAAACCCACCCAGCATCTCCTTCCTCCTTCAGGAAAGCAAAGCAAATCCTTTCTCCTTCAGCAAATTCCAGCTCCAAACATCCCAGCTGGGATTTGGGCTGTTGGGAAATGAGAAGAGCCTGCTTGACAACTTCTCCCTGACTTTCTGCAGCCCCCAGGAATGTTAAAGATTGGGACCCACAAATGCAAAAGGGAAAACGTTGGAGAGTTGGATTTTTTGGCCTTAGTTGATCCTTTTGCCCCCTGTATTGCAGCAGGGAGGTGCAGGGTGTCCCAGCAGGCCAAAATGCTGGAATGCTGAGGAATATTGGATTGTTCCCAGGCGATGTACAAAGTTAAATGCAGCCAAACAGAAGAGTTAAAACTTAATATTGAAGTTCAGATCATATTGATCTTTCCTTTTTTTGTTTTCTTTTTTCTTTTTAACTATGACTTGAATCAGTTTTGATTCTATTTGTACGTGTTTTCTTGTTCTTAGAAAGCTGCCATTTTCTTTTTTTCTTTTTTGGGTTTTCTTGTTTTTTTGTTGTTTTTTTTTTTGCATTTTCTTTGGCATTACATAGAAAATCTGAGCCTTGGTTTCAACCCTCTGCAGGTGATTGTAGGGTTCGAGATGGCTGTTTTTGGTTTTTTGTTTTGTTTTGTTCTTACATTTCACTTGTCTTGTTGCATGATGGTTAATAGCTGATTTGGAAATGACATTTCTCTCCTAGATTAATTTTTGTGTTTGTAAGATGTGCATATTGCTTTGCAGAATAAAAACTATGAAGTTTATCTTTGTTGTCTTCATTTCCACAGCCCCGTGGCTGCAGAGGTTTCATAAATCAAACGAAATTATGTGGAGCACAGGAGGAAATCGGGGGAAAACCTGCAGTAAAATGAAATTGAATTTGGGTTGTAAATTCACTTTTTCCCTCCAGCACTCATCAAAGCTTTGCTGGTGATGAATTGCCTGGCAGGGAGAAAATCAATCTGTGCCTGAAGGTAGCAGCTCCTGTTTCTGTTTAACTCCTGAGACTTGTCTGCTGTCACCAAAATTTGGATTCCTGATCCCAGCACTGCTGGCAGATCCTCAGGAGCTGCTGAGGGATCCATTGTGGGTCCTCACTCTATTTTTTTTTAGCTCCTTGCAACAGGATTTGGGCACCTCTGTCACTGTTGGACACGAAATAGAGAGCTTGACTTCAGTTCTAGGTAGAAAAAAGATCAGAAGGCTTTATTTACAATTCATTCAGCTTTTTTATAACATGCTGCACTAAAAAGGCAGATTATTGGCCCATGGACACTTCTCTCTATTAGTTAAGTAACAGAAGCAACACCCGAGAAAAGGTTGTTATGAGGAACTTAGAAATGTTATAAGAAAAAAATACTGTTTACTTTAAAATGTTATAGTTTACAGCAACTGTCCTTGAAAGAAACTCTCTCAAAAAGTCTTCCCAAGAGCAGAAAATCAGCCACTGACAGGCTGAAAACCTTACAAATTCAAAAATATCAGGCCCACATACCTCTATGGAATAAATAGCAATAAGATTCAACCTGTGGTGACAAAAAGAGTAAGGCAAGGCAGAGAGCAGCTTTTTTAATGTTTGTGAATTTTAAAAAAGTCACAATTCCATGTCATTTGTCTTTTGAAAGGATCCCTGCTGGTAATATTCCAGCAAGAAGGGGTTTTATAGTGAGGAGGGTGGTAAAAACTCCCTGTGGTCATGGGATAATCACACCACGGAGTTTTGTCAGGATGAGAGCCCTGGAGCAGCTCAGGTGAGGTGAGGGGCTGGAAAACAGGCGTGTCTTTGGACCCTGTGTGGACAAAATTGTCACCTGGAAGGCACAAAGGGCTGGAAAAGGTGATTTTTGGGGGGTAAGGGCTCGTTGTGGGGCTCAGAGCGATGGATGTGCCCCCAGATTTGAGCCTCACCCTCCTGAAAGCCTGGTTGTGTTCCTTAAAGCTCAGGGAAAGGGGGAAAGCAGCTTAAAAATGCACATTTCCAAAAGGAAACCCTCAGTGAGATCCCAGGCAGCGCAGGGGGCCTGGAAGTGCCTGGGGATGAGGAGAAACCAAACGTGGGTCAGGGAGAGAAGCCTGGAATTCCTGCAGGGAAAGGATTTGTAGGACTGGGGCAAGCTGAGGGAAAGAGGAATGTCGGTGGGGAAGGGGGAGCTGTGCCCTGAAGGGACTCGGGGGCTGGAGGGGAAATCCAGAGGGGCTGGAGGGTGTGGAGTGGGGAGGACGGAGGGGCTGGAATGAGGATCCCTGCGGAGGGAGAGGCTCGAGGGGGATTTCTGAACAGGGATCCCTGTGGACAGAGTCGGGAGGAGTCTGAAATGGGGTCCGGCAGCAGGGGACCCCTGCAGACAGGGGGCTGTGGGAAGATGCCGAGGTGCGAATCCCTGGGGATGGAGGGGCTGGAGCAGGAATCCCTTGGGACTGAGGGTCCAGAGGGGGATCCCTGAGAGGGAATCCCTTGGGACTGAGGGTCTGGAGGGGAAAATCCTGGGGCGGGGATCCCTGAGAATGGCGGGGCTGGAGGGGCTTCCCTGCAGATGGAGGGGATGGAAGGGATCTGGGAGCAGGGACTCCTGAGGGGGATCTGGGAACAGGGATTCCTGAGGGGGATCTGGGAACGGGGATTCCTGAGGGGGATCTGGGAGCAGGGATTCCTGAGGGGGATCTGGGAACGGGGATTCCTGAAGGGGATCTGGGACGGGGATTCCTGAAGGGGATCCCTGAGGATGCAGGGAGGGGGACCCTGGAGCAGTGATCCTGGCGGACAAAGGGTCTGGAGTGCGATCCTTGCGATCGGAGGGGGGTCCATAATTGGATGTCCCCACTCGGGGTGTCACAGATGGTGTTGTCCCTGTCCGAGTGTTCCCGGTGTTCCTGTCCCTGTGTCCCTGTCCTTGTGTCCCTGTCCCTGTGTCTCTGTCCCTGTGTCCCTGTCCCGGTGTCCCTGTCCCTGTGTCCCTGTCCCTGTGTCCCTGCCCGGTGTCCCTGTCCCTGTGTCCCTGTCCCTGTGTCCCTGTCCCGGTGTCCCTGTCCCTGTGTCCCTGCCCGGTGTCCCTGTCCCTGTGTCCCTGTCCCTGTGTCCCTGTCCCGGTGTCCCTGTCCCTGTGTCCCTGCCCGGTGTCCCTGTCCCTGTGTCCCTGTCCCTGTGTCCCTGTCCCGGTGTCCCTGTCCCTGTGTCCCTGCCCGGTGTCCCTGTCCCTGTGTCCCTGTCCCTGTGTCCCTGTCCCGGTGTCCCT
>VZUI01033423.1:0-121327 GCA_013401135.1 Cettia cetti
CATATCATATCATATCATATCATATCATATCATATCATATCATATCATATCATATCATATCATATCATATATCATATCATATCATATCATATCATATCATATATCATGTCATGTCATGTCATGTCATGTCATGTCATGTCATGTCATGTCATATCATGTCATGTCATGTCATATCATATCATATCATATCATATCATATCATATCAATAAGCTATTTATAAATGAAGCCACTAATCCTCAGAGGAATTCTCCACCCAGCTATCAAATGGTGACAATTTTTACAATCGCCTTAAAATTATTCTCTTATAACACTATTGTCACTATTAAAAACTGAACTGAAGTTTAATTGAAATTTTCTTATTAAACATCTTTTGAAATAGAGGTAAAGATGTAAAATTTAAACGCTTTCTTATAAAAGTGTTGAAATGTATTTTGAATTTGCCTTCTGACGTTATGTTAATGTAAGAATTCTTTCTGAAGAAAAAAAAAAAGCAGACTGTTACTTTGGAAACCAACATAGACTTATCACTGGGTGCTCAATTCAATACCTATTAGTGCTTATACATATGGTATTAATTCTGCATTAATTCTGTCAAAAATGATATCATACTCTGTACGTCCAAATTATGACATCACTATAACAACTTTGCTCTTCGTGGGTTTGGAGCTCAACTGTGCCAGAATTGACCAGAATTTATTCATGCAGCTGATTCTTACAAGTTCTTTTTAATTAGTTCATGCCCTCATAATGAACAAGAGTCCATGTTTTTGAAGATTTGCCAGAATAGTTTCTATTCTCTTCAACTTAAGTGCCCAATGCATGCACTTCTTTATACTATTTATACCTTTGCCTATAATTACTGTTCCCTAAGGTGTGATTGTCCTATTTCATAAGAGTTTGTGCAGCTGCCAACATGAAGATGTAAATAAATTGTAATACCGTTGCTATGAGGTGTAAAAATCCCACAGCTCATATCCAGACCCTTGTATAATAAACTCAAGTAAACATTCCATTTCCTGTTAGCGATTGTGGTTTGTGACTAGATTTTAAAAAGTGGTGCAGCAAGTCATCACTCTTTTAATGATTTGCTGAAAACGAAGTCATGAAAGCATGAAACAAAAAAACAGCTACATGTAAACATCTATTTTTACGAGGGAGAAATATCTGCATGCAAAGCTGAATACTTTGTTATCTGACAGTTTTAGGAAGCTGGTCTCATTTCTATTTGCTAAGAAAAAATCTGAGTTGCTGCTGATTTGCCAAAAACATGGGCCAAGGACTTCTGCATTAACATGTTCTGAGGGTCACTTCTTCAATACTTTGAACTTTCTGCAATCATTGCAGAGATGGTCTCAACTCCCTGTGTTTTTTAGGATGGTGTAGTTTTGTGCATTATGAGTTTGACACCATGGCCAGAGTTGACTACAGCAAAAATTTGTTCAAATCCATCTTTCCCAAGCAGTAAAAGGCCATGAAGCAGGAGGCCTTCCTTTCATCATCACTTACATCTATCATAGATCACACCCATCATCCTCTCATAGGCCCATCAAGCTGTTTTCTCCCTTGCTTTAATGAGGAAAACACTCATGCTGTATTGAAGAATATGCTTTGATAGTTTTTCCTCAACTCATAGTGATTAAACAGCCATTTTACTCCTCTCTTTTTGTGAGGGGTTATGTTCTGCTCTCTGTCCTCTAAACCACCTTGTACCCAAAGTGTAGACTTGTCATTTGGTATGAGATTTTTTACACCGTGAGAGGCACATCTCAGTACGAGGCACCAATTCAATACTGGTGACAGGTCACTGTGAAGATTAAATGAAAAAAACATACCAGCACTGATATCTTTTCAACAGAGAAAATAAATGAAATATTGGGTGCTGGTGGGAATAAGATGAGCACATGAGTCACATATGTGTGACTTCATGAGTTAAGTTGACCATGGAGCAGCAATAAAATCTTCAAGCCACTTCACACCAGCAGGTGTGTTACATCATGACACAAATAAGGTGGTTTACCCATGCTGCAGGATTTTTCAGCTCTTTGCTGGAGTCACTTCTCTCAGTGCCTATAAAGCCATATTGCCTAAAGATCACTAATTCACGTGCCCCAGCTCCAACTGGAAAATGAAGTTAAAACTACTATTTTTAGCTGGGGAGTTGAGGCTTTCATGAGGCTTGGACATCAGATCAGGAGCTGGGTCATGGCACTGAATTGCAGCTTGGTACTAACCATTTTCAGAACTATAGTTAATTTCACCAACTCCCTTCTCTTCTTTCCCTCTTTTGAGCAGAAGGTGCCTATGGTGAGGAACATCTGTGACAACATGCTTCTTCACTGGGGCTTAGCTGTAGTTGCAGCTGTAGGCAGCAGCCCAATACAAGATATTTTAAAACATTAACCAGCACCTACATAACTTTAACTTTTATACTCTGGTATTTTATATACTAGCAAGTCTAGCAGAGATAAAAAAGGCCATATCCTGTTGGAAAAGGGGGAATCCCACCTCTACCATGGTATAATATATTTTTGGTCCTAACGAAATGTGGGTTATTGAAATTTAAACCAGTCATTAGCCCAGGACTGAACATTACATGTCCTGGGAATAAGTCCAATGTAATTTGGGGGTGGGAGGGTGGTTCAGAATTCCAGGTTTGTGAGGAAAGCAAGAAATATTTTCCTGGCAGGTTTGTTTAAAAAAAAAAAAATGGCAGCTGTTCTTAATTGCTGGGAGGGTCAGATTGTTAAAAACAGTCCCAGTGGGAATGGATTAGTGTATGGGAGGATGTCAAGGTGCAAGATAAATGAATTTAGTCTCTAGTCTGATGGTTTGTTATCTGGATAGTAACTCCGTGTAGTGCGTGTATGCACACGCAAAACACTCAATGTTATGGATTGGTGTAAAGGCATTACTGTTGACATGACTCTGGAATGACAGCATTATTCATGAACACTAAAGCTGTAAGTGAATTATGCAAGTTACAGAAACTGAGTGAGAGTAAGCTCTTTCCATCAACACCACAGGCTCTGTTTCCTTTAGGGCATAATATTTTTCATGAAAATTATTCTACAAATGCAAAAGCTATTTAAAATGGCCATGTGTTTTCTCTCTAGTTTATGTTCCTCTCACTGGAAAGTCAGATTTTCTTTCAAAGTATATCAGGAATCTGTATCCTTCAGAAGGCAGAATGATATAAGACTCACTCTTATGTACTAGCTATCTAAAAAATCAGCTTATAAAATACAAGACCTAGAGTTTGTTCACACTGGAATATCATTATATCCTTCCAGAAGACACTTCAGTTAATGTTGTTTCCATTATCAGACTTGTTTAACAAGCCCCAGGTGTACATCACATCCAAGTCTTTAATTCAGATTTCAGTATTAGCTCTGTTGAAAGAGGTCAAGCAACTTCAGTGCAAAAGTCTGACTGAAGAAAAAGGTTATATTTATTTGGAAACAGGAACAATATTTACATAATTTAACTGAGGCCTTACCATGATGACATTTAGTTTTTGAGTCATCTTATGCATAAGGACTGTCAGGCACAGTTAGAGGAGTTGTCTCGGTCAGAGATAGTCCCATTTAAACGCTGAGTGCTACCAGGAGGTAGCATGTGACCAGTGTGATGTCTGCATTTTTAGCCAAAACCAGAGCCTGTTGGTAAGATCCTGATGCATTCAAGTACATGCTAAATCACTCACCAGCCTCATTGGGGTGAGGGGAAGGAGCAAATCTTCAACCCACTGCTGCCGGACCTGCCCTTCATCCAGAGCCAGGCAGCAGCTCCTGCCTCTTTTGCCACTTTCTGCTCCATTTCTTCTCTGTGCTCATGCCATGCTGGCCCTTAGCCAGGGCTTCCTCATTTTTCCAGCAGCCTCTCATAAGGGGTTTGTTTCTGCTTAAAGTAAAGAAAAAAAAAAAAAGAAAAAAAAATTAGGAAAGCAACTTTATAATTTTTCCTACTGATTATTCTAATTAATTCTTCCACTTAAAGCCACCTGCAATTTTCTAAGTGACTCAAGTGCTTTTTAAACATTTGCTGCTGTTCCACATTTCAGCTTAGAATCACAGATCATATGAAATTGTACTTTCCTACTAACAGTTCCAATGCCCCCTTTTTTCCATCTGAGTTCTTAGAAGACCTTGTGTACTGATGTTTTCCAATTTATCAGTTTATTGACAGTGAATTCCTTTGATTATTTTCTTTCAGATCTTCCAGCCTCATTGATGACTCCTAACACAAACATTATTTAAACTTTTTCTCTAATATCTATATTATCCATAACTTCTCAAGGATGAGAAAATGATTCATCCAATTTTCTGACACAGTTCCTAACTGAGGCACATATATATATGCTGTTAGTAATTTTAGCAGTATTTATGACTCGTCATCTTATACCTTACCTTTTTCCTCCAGAATTACCAAATTCCTTAATATCTGGTCTTTTCCTTGAATTGGACTCTATTTCAGTTTTCTGAAAGCTACCATATTGTCTTAAATAACACCTTGAAACTTGCAATCTAACTGTACTAGCTTCTAAATGGCTTTCTATATTTTGTTAAGATGCATTCATTCCTCTCTGACTCCTGGGATGCCTAAGAAGCCTCCATGCTGAGTGTAAGGATTTTAATTTCCTCACTTTTGACTTTAGGGCTTTTTAACTAACTTTCCCCTTGAAAAAAAATTTCATTATCAAAAGTTTAGTGTCACAGTCCCACATTTGATTCAATCACTCCCTTGAGAATTTTGAACTTAATTATGCTGTGGTCACCATTAATTAGTGGCTCAGCGAAGGTTACTTTATGAACCAACACTTGTGTATTACATAGGACCAAGTAACATTCCCTCATGTGTGCTGTAGAACCAACTGCTATAAAAATTATAGTCTGAGAGGTCAAGGAACTCTCTCGCTAAATCGTCCACTGAAAAGGATAAATTTCTATACAGATAATTGAAATGCCCCATTACAACCATTTCTCAGTCTTGGTTGCCCTACTTGTGCCTGCTGACACTTCACACCTCAACATTAATAATAAGTTTTTGAAAAGTAGGAAATTCTGTCACAGGTTATTAAAACTGTAACATATGCTTTCATACTGAATTGAATTCCAGTATCAGAATTCTCTGCAGGGCAAAAATGTTGGAAAAAAGTGTAATATTACTGTGAATTCCTCAAGCAACATTGTTCAATATTATTTCTATTATCTGACTGTTAATAGCTTAAAAACTGCAATAGTATACTAATAAGCAGAAATATTTTGCTGCATCTATTCTATTAATTCTCCCTGTGCTGCCTTCTGTATTCACTGAATTCTTTGCATTAGGATGATATAGCGCTGTTTCTTCATCATTATATCACTCTCCCTGTGGTTGACAGATACTGTTGCACTCTAAGAACTTGCCATATGAAAAGAAATTTCATTCACAGATGTTCAAAATACAGACATCTTACATCAACCTTTCCAAAGTCTTTTAACTTCATGTTCCATTTATTAAAAATATGCCCACTTTTTCTAACTATTATCTCAGATTATTTTGCAGACTGGGAAAAAAAAGAAAACCTACTTGTACGTTTTAACATAACCTAAATCTATTTTAATTGTTTCCTGGAGTTAAAGAGATTAAGTTGTTTAGAAATATTTCTGTACTGAATAGTTTTGAAGCATCTGATTTTAGATGCTCTGATACATCTGATTTCAGTGGGTTTAGACATTGGTATAGCCAGTGAGATTGTGACCATGATCCCACTAGGAAGCAGCCAGATGCTCACAAAATCAGCAAAGATACCATTTTCAAAAGAGATGGCTGAAAGATCAAACACTTAGGGGAGCTAGACTTCAACCAGACATGTTCACTGTGCTGATACACCACCATTCATAATTTAGAGGACTCCACTGCTTCTGGTACACAGTGTCTGTCCCATCAAATTCAGCTCTGCAGATGCAGAAACCCCTGCAAATGTGTTAAGTCAGGACCTTTCACCCCTCAGACATAACACAATCTACAGCCTAGCACAATCTATTTAAATAGAAGAAATAAGGGCAATGTGATAGAAATGGCCTTAATGATGTCAGGAGAATGTGGGTGACTTATATTCTTATCTCTAGAGGTCTGCAATGTTCTGTGTGATACACTTTTCTACTTTCTCTAAAATTCTCCACATATGACAAGTCATTTATGTAAAATTACTAGCACAAAACCTTATAGTCTGATTAAAATGCAGGAATCTCTGTCTCTTGATGGGTACTGTTTGATACCTAGGTAGTGAGAAAGTACAGCACTGCCTTCTAGATTCTGATAACAAATGTTTTATTTGGGGAATGTTTATATATAAAAGGCTCATCCGGCCCAGGATATAGACAGCTATGATTTAAATTTCAGACTCTGAAATTCCTTCCCGGAGTAAAATATACACACACCTTCCAAAACAGGGGGGAAAGAAAGAAAAAAGAGCAGAGGCTTGGCTATTAACAGTGGATTTTAACAAGATACCTTCCAAAGACAGAAAAGAGAAAGAAGTCCAGTGATGGTGGAAATTCCAATGTCTCAGGTGAAAAAATGCTAATACAGTATTGGATATGGTTTTAAGCTTTGCCAAGGAGGAAATGGAAAATTAAGAGGTTCTTGGAAAATGAAGAGGTTTTGACAGAAGATCAAGACACTGACTCCAAAGAGCCTGAAATTCTACAAAGGCTATTGCCAGCTTGCGTCAGTGAGAACAAGTGGAAACAAACCAAAGAAATTTATCCAGTTACGTTGGCAGCTAAACTTAAGAGAGAAAGAAAAATGTGTTTATTCCTAAATTTTGTAAGTACAATGCCTCATCAGCTTTTTTCTTTTACTGTGGCCCTGATTTTCCATTCCCTTAAAATATTTTTATTCTATTTTTATTATCTTTCTCTTAGTTTTTACATTATCCAAGGAGCCCAAATGCCTTTTTGTTTTAATTTATGTAACAAAGGGGTTAATAATCCTGATGTTTTCTCTGCTGAGATGCCAAACAGGGTCACCAGATGTGATTCATAAGTTGTTCTTGCATGTGGTTTAGCAAAAGCACAGCTGTGGTTACACACTGGGGGTGGAAGGAAAGGGGAAGAGATCCTGACCCCTTTGGAATCAATGGGAGTTTTACTATTTACTTCCATGAGACCAGAATTTCACCCCATGTACTACATGGGTCTTCTTGTTTGTTTTTCTTTTTTCAAAAGGATCCGTACTGTCACTATTGCTAGAGATTAGATATGAATCAATAATGGATTTAATTATTATTATAACCACTAATCTACAATATTGGATGACAAGTAAAATATGACTAAAAGCTTTGTCTCGTGATGCAATCTCGTTTTGTAGGAGAAGATGAGGAGGGTCATCCTTTTTTCTTGAACTATTTATTTTTCTGAAAAGATATTTGCATTTGAATATGATCAACAGAGAAAAATATTTTATTCTAGTTTAAGTCTTCACACACCTCCAATCACTCTGTTTTCTGCTTCACAATTTTACAGTGTTTTCAAAAAATCATCTAACATTTTAATTGGCAAGAACAATGATTTAGTTGTCTCTAACTATCTGCAGAACCTTCACTGAACTTGGTTCCACATCTGTTTCTGAAATATGAAAAACTAAAATTTTAGCACAAACAAAGACTGAACAGAATCTACTTTTACCAGTCTTTCAATCTAAGCTTATTCTGTGTACATTTTTATTAGCAAAACACAAAAAATTGACTTAGCTAGAACTGTGCCTAAAGCAGCTTCAAAAAAAGTTATTAATACATGCATATATGAGTAACATAATTTCAGATGAGAAAATCAGGACTAAGGTTATGTTAAGAAGAAACTTAGATTCTGAAAAAGATCTTTCCTACATCAATTTCTACCACTTTCTACTTATGTGTAAACTAGTCTATGATGGTCATTTCCCGTGGTCTTAACTCTTCCTGCTGCTCTATCCACAAAAGGTAAGGCTTTGATATGAACTCATCTAATCCTCAGTGGAGGTGGGTGCTCCATGATCTCTGTAAGTATTGGGCAGGCATACACATGAGATTGGAAATGTGATTGCACAGGGACATAGCCTGGATAATTAGTTGCCTTTTTGTACTTGAACTCAGCTATGAGATCACAGACTGCAAAGCAGATAGGCATGTTCATCTGCTTTACAAAATTTATTATCTACAGTGACATTTCTTCTACTTCTGTTGTCTTGGCTTTAACAGGAACAAATAAAATTCATTGACAGCAAAGAACATCTTTTCTCAACAATTAACATTTTCTGTCCAAAATTTACAGCCTGATGGGAAAAATAGAGTCCACCTTGGAATGTTTTCATAAAACACAGAGTAGTACTTGTCAGGATCTTTTATGCTGACTAATTTACTTACTTTTCGTGCAACCATCAGTACAACTTTTTCATCTCAGCACTCAGGATGGTCCATTTTCAAACACAGACACAAATGCAATCAATGCTCATTAAACAATTACTGAAGGGCAATCATCTTATCTTTCTCAACCACATCCCAGATAACTGCAATGACCTGAAAACAATTGAGGGTTGTTTCACCAAAAAATGTGAAAATGCTAGTATTTGCTTCCAGTAGCTGCTTTTAAGATCATTGAAGAAATGTGCATGTTTTACCAACATGAGGTCTTCACTAGTATATTAAACATGCATATAGCTGTTCTGACTCCATACCACTAAACTTTCTAGCCTTTGAAAAAGAAATGACCAAATGCAAACTCCCTGAAAGTCCTGGACCTTTGTTAAATTCCAGGTTGAACATGGAACTACTTGAGAAAAGTGCATGTTGACCAGGGCCAATTTAACAATATAGATGTCTGAGTTCCAGTATCCAGGAAGTTGCTTGGCTCTGTTTAATTTCATAATAAATGTGGAACTGGCATTTGCTTATGTACATGCACCTTTTTTGTGACATAATAACGTATCAATTTCTATATTTCAGTAATATTCCAAAGCATAGTGAACATCAAATCCTTCCCAGCAAACTACATAAAACTTACTTCACAATTACCCAAAATCAAGTCACTAGTTAACCAGATGGGATATTTTTAATGTTCTGAGGTTCGATGGATAAAATAATCTTTGGCTCTTACAGAGGACTATTCATCCAAACATTTCAAGAAACTTGGAGGCACTAAACAAGGAAAAAGTTTCCTTTGGGAGCATCTGGAAGACTGTGTAAAGAAAGCAGTTCAAGTCATTATAGAAGTTATTAACAACAAGGACAAAACCTGCTTCCAAAAGAACTGTTAGGCTCTGATGTGTTTCATTCTTGTTACTACACTAGTAGTAAACACTAGTTTTGTTGCTAAATAACAATTCACACTTCCTTCTTTATAAAAAGTATTTTGTCAACATGCAGGCAAATGTAACATCTTAGTTGTTACTTTGCACTCTGAAAATTTATTGAACAATGACAAGAGGACAGTGTATAAGACTTTGAGATGTTGTACATCAGTCTGGTATCTGAGTTCACCATGGAGACCTGGAGTGCAGAAGAAGGAAATACTTCACTGTCCACTCATCTGGGGCAGATGAATCTGTGTACAGTGCCCAGAAGAGGGATTTTCAAAGGTATTTTTATATGTTCTGATGTAAGATTTTATTGCTAAAATAGTTTATTCTAGCTCTGGACACTGTCAGCCTCCAGTTCAGTCTGATAGTTTGTGGCAGGAAGAACCATGCTAAGATCCTTTCCAGGAAGGCTGAGTTTCCAATGCCTGATCATTGACATCAGTGATTGCCTAGAAGCATCACCCCTGAAGGAGTTATTGCCTGACGGTGGGTGGAGGAGCAGGTAGTCCCTGAGGACAAGAGGGAAGGTGGCAAATAAGCAGCAGTGGCACATTGCATCAACCAATGCAGGCTTTTGACTCCACTCCCAGTGAGGTCATGCCAGTGGATAAGTGGAATGAGCCTCAACCCAGGCAACAGAAGCCAGATTTTATTTTCCGTTGAAGCTTTTACCTCACAAATCCATAGCAAGTCATCTCCTCAAGAGGAATTTTTCCAAGCGGAGGAGCAGAGGGCTGGTTCTCAGTTTAACAAATGCGTGTGTCTGGATAACTCCTCTTTGAGTGGCTCCTTTTCCTTTTTTTCCCTCTTGCTGTTCTGTAGCAATGTCACATTCTGTGTGTGCATGTGCACATATTATGTACAAACCCTCACTTTTGAAGGTAGTGGCTCTCTCTTCTGCAGCTACCCAAAGCCTGGCACTCACTGCACATGCAGAGTTACCTGCACAGCACAGAGAGATGCTCCAACTCAGCTTTGAACAAGGTAGTTTGGATGGCATGTGTGTTCTGGCCTGATAGACAAAAAGCTTAATAAATTGCAAATGTGTAATTACACACTCCCTGCCTAAAATTCTCCCAGTTATTTCATTTAAGGAAATCATGTTTTATTGGCTTTCAACACAGCATTTTCTCTTTCCATGC
The DNA here is from genome assembly GCA_013401135.1 of Cettia cetti. NCBI lineage: Eukaryota > Metazoa > Chordata > Aves > Passeriformes > Sylviidae > Cettia > Cettia cetti. The sequence goes on from VZUI01033423.1 coordinate 10,462, forward strand.
TGAATAGCTTTGTAAGACTATTCAAGAGGCAGCTGGTTTCTGTCTTTCCAATGGCAGAAATGGATAAAGTAAAGAAAATCCTACCAGTGCAATTCCACCAGTGCAGGTTATAAACAATTCAAAAGTATTAATAGTTTGGATGAGATTTCTAGGGAAAAAAACTTTAAAATAATTATGTAATATATAAAAAAATATGATTCTTATATTTAGTGGCATATTATTAATGAGAAACCCTTACAAAAATGTAGTCTATGGTTTCAAATTTCATTTGACTTTCAGTAAAATGTATAGTCCATATTTAAATCTCCTTTTGTCCTGTTTTTGTCATCTATTACTCCTTCAAATATACAATATTGCTAATCAGTGTTAAAGACTATGGAGTGATTTCCATTTTGATTATCTCCATTTTACAATTTTTCCTTAAAACTCTATAAACTCCTTATTGCAACATGCATTTCCCAGGCTTGTTTTGTGCCTGAATTTTACAATAATTTTATCCTCAAATGTTCAGCCTTTTTTTTTCTTTTTTGTAAGATAATAACAAAATAGATGAACATTACAACATGTACAGCAACACACAAAGTAGAGCACCACCAGCAGCACTTTTGGTATCAATTTTCACATAGCAAAGAACTAAATAGTGGAAGTTTTGAACACAGGGCAGTGTGAAGGCCAAAGATTAAAAATGAGATAAAGGACTCAATCTCTCAGAGGATCCATTCCTTGGGTAATCACTGACAGGTTCTAGGACTGGAACAATTCATTTTCACTTCCCCTGTGGATTTACTAGTGGTTACTGTCAGCATCAGTATAACTTTAATTGAAAGAGTGGTTTGGAAGTGTTACATTTGGCTTGAAAGAGCCATCATAGGATAATATGACTATATAAGACTACTTCCATAGCTAAAAAAAGATGCTCTTGAGAGAGTAACATATATATTAAATATGAAATACGATGTATAATGGCAGGGTAATGGAATACATTCTAGAAACAGACTTCATAAGTGAAGGATAAGGTTTAACAGGATAAGGTTTTATAGCAACCAACAAGCCTTTAAATGGCCTAAATACTTATAAATCATATAAAATATCTGTGGCTAAGCATGAAGGTTCATTTTTAAGCTCTGAAACTTCCAGCAATTTTGTATGAAATTCCATAATCTCTAACCACGCTTGCTGAATCCAACAGGTGTGTGCTCAGTACAGTGGTTTTTCCATTACACACTTTAGGAAGCCCTATAAATATTAGTTCAGAGGACTGACAAAGTAACATGGATTCACTTAGATTAAATTGGGAGTACTGAGCAAGGGCCTATAAAGGCCATTAATAATTGTTAGGTTGTGTAATAACCACACCCCTCTCTCAGGATGACCAAGGATTCCTCTGCAATTTTCAAAACACATGGGAGGGCTTTTACCCCAAAAGACCCTTCCATGATGATAAGATGTATTAATGTGCACTATGTGAGACAGAAGTTTTCATGGATGGCCTTTTGAGAGGGTTATCATCAGAGATACTGGGATAAGAAAGGACAGATGTTTGCAATGCTGCATCTCATTTTCCAACCAGTCAACCTGTTTTTCAACCTGAGTGGCATCATTAATTTTTTTCCAGATAGAGTGTGTATTGCCATTCTGAAATTCAGCTCTGCTTATTTAGGGAATCTTGTCATATTTACTGACATACTTACTTGGGAAAGAAGCAGAAAAGACAGAAAGGTCCTGTAAAATATCAAGGTCAACTTCAAATGAAGGTACTGACTGAGGAAAATATAAGACTTCAGTTAAAACATAAAAAGTAAAATGTCTGCCAATAACTGGAAAAAGAAAACACATTTTGTGTGATACTTCTTTGTTGGTGGTTGTTCAGCACTCAGGCAGAAGGTTAGATAAGACAAACTAATTCCCAAGAGGTAATCACAAAACATGTTCCCAAAACAGCCCCAGTCATCAGCCCCATTGCCATCAGCTGTTGCTCTCTGGTTTTGGAGATGTGGTTTAGTGGTGAACAGGGTGGTGCTGCTAGGATAATGGTTGGACTTGATGATATTGAAGGTCTTTTCCAACCTTGACTATTCTATGTTTAATGATTCTGTTACCTTGAGGGGGGGAAGACTTAGACTTTTTTCTTGAATTTCATTTGTCTGTGTTTTCTCAGCTTGTGTACACTTAAGTTCTTATTAGAGTTATCAATCACAAGAGTGATATGAAAGTGGATCAACATAGAAGCATCTAAGCTGTGCAAAAAAGAGGAGAGGAGTGTTGGAAGAAAATGTTAGCTTTTCTTTGGCCACAGTTACATGACAAATCATAATCTCTATTATATATAATACACATAGAGACTGGCCATAATAAATACATACAGTTTAAACCTAAATGGAAAAAGTTCCTTGATCTCAGAAACCTTCAAATAATTAAAAAATGATCCCATTCTCTCTTCAAAATGTAGAATAAAAATGGATTATCATTATATTTCTCCCTGTGAAAACTTACAAATACTGGTCCATTCATACAGCAGTGTCATTTAGCTTCAAGCAGGTATGTGAATATAAGTATTCTTGAATGCAAAATCTTGGATTCAAGTCACTACTTTTAACTTTTCTTTTTGTGGATTGCTCTCAGTAACTCTTGCTGCAGAAAACTGGAGAAAACTTAATAACCCCTGCATTGGAAATCTGAACCTTGCTTTGTTCCTTTCTATGTTGGTTATTTTTCTACACTTGGTAAGTCTCCATCTGATCTTGATGCAAATGTCATCAAAACTGAAAACATTTTAAAGTTTGTTTGTTTTCCCTCGTGCTTCCTTTCTTTTCTTATAGGGTGAAAAATTTATTTAAACAATATTTTTTAGATAGTCACAGCAAATTCTAACCAAATTTGCTCTCAAAATGAACAGATATATCTTAGTGAAGTTGAACCACAGCCATAGATGGAAAAGACAATATCAATAAATTCACTGACCTTGAAAATAATGCAATTGTTAAAAGAAATAATCTTCCAAGTTGTTGGGCAAGTTAGAAAAGTACAAAAAAACTAAGAAATAGGAGGGGGGACAAGGAAGAGGAGAAGGAGGACAAGGAGGAGAAGGAGGAGGAGGAGGGAATGGTGACTTATATGAAGCTGAGGAAACATTTTCTGTATGTCTGAAATAAGGTGAGAAAAAAAGTAGGGAGTTTCCTACTTATGCCTTAAGTGAATGCAATAATAAAGTATAGCAGCACTGAGGCTTGAGAACTTCATTTTCACTTCAGGTCTAGAAGAGAGTTACTTTGGAGTGTTATTATTCCCAAATCTCTCAGGAGAACTGTGGTAGACAGGACTGGGCCTACAATCTTGAATGCCATTATTTGAATCTGTCTTTTCTGTGTCACACTACTTTGAGTGTATATAGTATATTACCTTTAATTAATTGAGTGTTTATGTGTTAAAAAGTTATTCACTTGTGCAGAGAGTGATTTGCTGGGATTTATGATGGGAACATTTTATAACAGCAGCATGTGTTTCCCTACAATTTGTATAGGTTCATTCATTATAATTTTTCCTGATGTTTTGCCTACCATATTATTAACTTCCCCAAAGCAATGAAATAGCAGCTTGTCTTCTCACAGCAGAGAAACGAGAGGAATAATTATGAATGTGGAAATCCCAGTGAAAACATGCTTCTATTGAAAGGGCCTAGTGGTCCAAATAGAGGCCTGCTGGATTTATGAAGTCTATAAAAAAAGCAAACATACAGAAAAACAGATGCTTTTTTGCTTCCAAAATCTTGGAAGTCCTACACTCAGGAAAAAAAAGGGGGGAAGGGAACAGGAGAGAATGTTTCATTTATCATAGAATCATAGAATCGTTTAGGTTGGAAAAGACCTCTAAGATCGTCAAGTCTGTTAACCCAGCACTGCCAAATTCAGCACTAAACCACGTCCCTAATATGGTTTATGCCACTATTAACAAAAATTTATGTTTTACTATAGGCTACAAAGTCTGAATAAATCGTCAAAACTTCAAGTCTGCCATGCATAACTGTTTAATCATTTGCAAGTGCTCTTTTCAAAATTTAAGAGTTTGTGAGCATACCATTTGATTTGTGACTCCTTCAGTAGCAAAATCACCTTTGTTTCAAACGAATTGCTCTTTAGGACTATTTGCCTGAAAGAATTTACAATAATGGGAAAATGAATTGCATTCACTGATGGTGGTAGGGGAATTTTTTTCCAGGCTGTCAGTGAGGATGTAGAGGGAAAGCCTGTGAAATCAATTCCAGAAAATGTTGTGGATCACTGGTTATTTTACAAAGATCCAAAGCTGACAGGACCACCAGAGTCATTTGTGTTTGTTGATCAAGAGAGTGCTTTTTTGGACCATCCCTACCAAAACCAATCTCGTTTAAGAAAAGAGTAAAGGGGGGTTAAGGGGACCAAAAAAGCAGGAGGCAGAGTAAGCAATGAGCCCTCTCCATGCCCCGCTGGACGATGGCCTTCCCCAGCACTGCCCTGGCCCTACCCCTCACTTAGGCACTTGGTATTATTACATGTGCACTCTTCACTGTTTTTTCTCACAACAACCCAGTCTGCTTCTGCACTCTGTCGTCCGGGTGGCCACTCATAAAAAATGTGATTTACATTCTTGTTTCACTCTCACCACCTTTTCACTTCCTGTTGCTTCCGCAGCCCATGCTTTGCTTGCCTTTTCTGTTCTTTTAATCTAAAAACTCAATTTATGTACATTTTGTGTTTATTACTACTGCATGTTTGTGCGTGCAGCAGAGGAAAAAATTGAACACTGTCATCAGAATTGCCCTAGTTTTGTTTATTTTTTAAATACTGTATAGATAATAAATTATTCACACAATGAAAAAGAAATAAATATGACTGCTGAAGGTGACAAAACAATTCAAAATAAAACCAAAGAAATTTATTTCAGTTGCTTCCCATCACATTCCAAAGTTTTTCACACCTAAAAATAAATAAATCCAAAATATTATTACATTTAAACAAAAACAGTATCCTTTGCAAGATAGAAATTTGTTTCAACATCACTGAAAAGCAATGCAAGAAATCTAAAGACTGGAGGTGCCACAGGGTGACGGTAGGTTTGACAGATGAAGTCATGGAGCTTGAAAATATGTGCTCACCTTTTGCCAGGACCAAATCTCAAACACCCAAATTCAAGTCCTTTGAAAAAGTTAAGACAATTTACCCCTACTGAGGAGCTGCCCCTATGAATATAAATCCATGCTATAGCAGAATAAAAGGGTCATTTTGTGCTCATTCAGTCCCACTCATCAGCAAAGCCTGAGCAGAAAGATCTGTCAAGTCGAAGCTCTCTGACTGGCTGTACACTTTTTGCCATAAATCTCATAGATTCTCATAAAAGCAGCTCCATCCTGACTTCTCATTGGAAACTAGAAGTAACCCTTCTAGTAGCATTTGTGGAAATAGGCAGCAGATACGCCTGTTTGTTCTTTATTACCCTGTCTGCCTTAAATTTAGATCCTGTTTTCCCTATTAGGGTTAAGGAAAGAAAAGTGATTAACAGGAAGAAGATATGAACAAGTGAAGAGATTCGAAGTTCAAGTATGCACAAAAGATTTGGCTGCTTCCCTGGAATTTATTTAAATTGACCCGATTATTTTTTCCAGAAGTAAAGAATGATCCATCATGCCCACAGCCTTCCAATGGGTTAAGCAATCTTCTTCTGCTCCCCACTCCTCAGAGGCAGTCTGCTCTCTTACCTGAACATTACTTTTTCAAGGGTAAACTGTTCCAACACCATCAGTCTTGAGGCACACACCTTTTAGCCACACTGTGCTTTTCATCTGCCCTCAGTACAGCTGAACAGGAACACAGCCCCTGCAGCTTCAAGTGTCTGAAGAGATTCAGAAAGGTGCCAGTGCCAGATCTGCTCCACACATACCATACAGATTTTTCAATATTCTCAACTCAACGTTACTCCTCTGCAAGATGATGAAAAAGTCTGTGCCTATCTCCATGCACAGCATTGGGACTTTACCTCAGGACCATGCCATGAGCTCAGGGCATGCAGTCAGCAACTTCTGGCTTCTCATCCTAGCCCTGACACTGATGTACAAGGTGACACTGGGATAATGATTCTGTCTTAGGTTCCTTAACTGTAAAATAGGGTTCCTTGTTTTTCACAACTCTTTTGGGAATTACTTACTACTGTGTGAGGGAAAAGAAGAAATATACAAGTGATAACAGCTGTTCATTTATAATAGGCAGAAATAGGGATAAATGCTTCAAATCCAGGAATAATAAACTATTTTTAATATATCAGTAACAATAGCACTTGTGTGAGCTAACATCAAAGCAATTAAAAGGTATTTTGAATCATGTTCTCATGTTTATTTTGTAAAATAGTGACTAAGGATTCTTGTTTAAACCTGCATAATAAATTGATCACTACAAAGAAGTGATTAAATAAATTCCCAGGCAGCATAGCTAACGTAGTGGATGTGTTCAATTGCATTACATCAGGTGATTTGGTGGTTTTTAGGTTCTACTTGATTTGAGGTACAGAAACACCAGAAAGAAATAGAGGTGAAAAAAAAATCTGTCTGTGGAAACCAGGGAAAAGGAAGAAGAGGTTTTTGCCTTGATAGGGTTTCAAATGATAGGGTTACATGATAGGGTTTCAAATCAAACAGGTTTCCCTACCCCCTGTCCAATCTTCTTAGCTCCAAAACAGCCTTGGTAGAAAAAGTCAGTACTGCTAAAATACTAGGTTTTAGCTTTAGCTGGTGTATTTGTGTGAAGTTACACTTCTGCAAAACAGGGAGTGTCATTTAAAGGACTTTTTGCAAATCAAGGTACAGCTAGTACATACATTTACGATCATAAGCCAGGGAACAAGGTCTCTCACTCATCGTTAATGGCTCTAGTCACTGGGCTGCAAAGCAGAGAAAAGTAAGTAAAGTCTTCAGAGGGATACTGAAAGATTTATAAAATCATGTAGGAAAGAAGGAAAAACATTCAGAATCTCTCCATGGAGAAAAAGAAAAAAGGAAAAATAATCAGTAGCAGCAAGTTCAGTAGTAATCAGGACTAAAATGAACTTTTCCTTCTCTACTTTGAAAAACCTTCAAATATAACAAATATTCCTCAGACTGAAACCTCTTTGATTTTAAATGTTTCCTAGTGTCTTTCTTAAGTGTTTTGTTTTAAATGATGAAGTTTTAATAAATAGTGGACACATAATAAGCTTCTGTGGGATTTGGACTTTATCCCACAAGTGAGAGGAAGACCTCATAACTCAAAGAGTGATGAAGCCGCAAGAGACTTATGAAGGTTTTTCCGCACTAGTGGGATTAATTCCATATTCCACAGATGCCCATTATATAGAGGTTCTCTGTTTATACTGCAAGGAGGTAGAAAGATTTTTTTTTTATTAGATTAAAATGTCAGGGTTGAATATAAATGTCTTAGTCAGAAGAGTAAAAGAACAGCTGCTTTGTGGTGTCACAAAACATCCAGAAAACAGTGACTGGGTTAGTAGAGAGACATGCATTGAGAATGGTTTGTGTAGCAAGGAGGCATCACTAAAGATCCCTTGCTCCCTCTAACAGCAGGGAAGGGAGCCCTTATCTTTTGAATTGGTTTCCTTCATCACTTCCAGCATTCAAGCCCCTGTTTTACTGCTCTTGGGCTTTGCTGCTTCATAACATTGACCAGTCTCCCCAGTACATGGAGATCACTGACAAAGGAAAAGGCGAATTTACAGAAAAATTAGCTACCCCACTTTGACTAAAATGAACCTTTAGTTCAACATTTTGCAACTCTAGAAAACCACTGAAACTAAGCTTACTATGTCCTTGTAACAAGGAGTGTATTCCATATGAATCAGTGATGCATTTGCTCAGAAAAACCCCCAAATCCTGCCTGTTTTTATGTTGGACTTCTGCCTTGCTGTATTATGCCATTATTTTTATACGGCAATTCTCCTCTCTGTTCTGAAGTATTTCAAGACTGGATAAAACCCTCAGCAGAAGAAAAAACAGACTCACATATTTACATAATTTGTTTTCATGGAGATATTTGTCTTTTAACGAAACATCGTTTATCTTCAAAACAGGAAAGTTCTAAAGCACAAATTTTAAAGACAGATTTTGGCTTTGATTTTAAGACCATAAGCTTTCATTAAGACACTGAGTTCTCTGCAATACTGATTTTTAAATTAAAACCCACATTGTTCACTGTTATTGTAGACTCCTCTGTATTTTTCTTGACATTAGGCAAAACATTTTGGTTTATGTGGGGCATAAACATTCAAAGTAATTTCTGACTATATGTGCATTGCAATGTGTAAGCCCTGAAGTGGTGGATCTCTCTGGGTTTCATTCAGCATGGAGCAAGCTGCCTGTAAACACTATAATTCTGCCCAGCTTTTAAATACCTGGGAAAATCTGTCCTCATCTATTAAACCCAGCTGCTGCTTATGGATTCAACTGAAACCTGCAACTTGAAATATCCAAATCAGAAGGCTATGCCTGAATTCCAAAAACCAAGCAGCTATTTCAGAACAACTCTTGCCATAACCACAGAGCACAGACCTGCAATGAAGACTGGAGACAGGGGCCATCTGGCACAGGGCTGCAGAAATCCAGATCATCCTGCTGGTTAGTGTTGATAGTGCTGGGCAACTGTGAGAACACACCTTTCTTTAATACTCTGTCTGATGCTCCTTTCAGAAGAGCCTGCTGAGGTGCCCAAGCTGTGGTCTGGTTCCTGTTGCTCCATGGAGAACTGGTGAGCCACAGAGGGCTGGCTCCCTCCTTACTGTGAAGGCAAAAAAATGAGAAAAAAGAAAACCAAAGCCACGACAAAACAAAACAAAACAAAATGAAAAGAGCTGAAAGGGAGTAAATAAAGTCAAGAGAACAAGCTGATAGCAGGATTCATGCCATTCAAAAGAGTAATATGATTCTGTAAAAGTAAAATTGAAGTCTTTTGCAGCTGTTATTAGCAGTTTTGTTAATATTGCACAAAGATATAATTCCTGCCATAGCCAGAACTGTGTAAGAGGCAGTGTTCATAACAACCTCTCCTGTGCATGTAACCCATAAGTGAACTGTAGTATCTCACTATGAACAGATTGGAAATCCCTGTGCTATTCTGAGAGCTTCAGCACCCATGCCAAGAGTACTAGAAACTTGAAAAATATCTGGGCCTTCCTGTGATGCCATGTCAAGTGGCAGCTCAGTCTACATCTGCCTCAACCACAAGTCTATAAATCTGAGGCTCTGCTCTGGGTAAGATGCAAGGAAAAGATCCTTTTGAAGGCCCTTTTACCCTCTACGTCTCATGGATAGGTATTTTGAGGTCAAGTATTTTTAAATATTTATTTTTAGTACCTTAGTATATCTGCTTGCCTGCTTAAAATAGCTTAAGAAATATATAAGGCACAAAAACACAAACACATCTTTAAGGAAGTTCTGGAGTTACCTCCCCATCAATGACAGCAGTGTGGAGAGGTGCTATGGTAAGTTTCCTACAAGGCTCTGATACACCCCATGTCAAAAAGAGCAAAGTTAAAAATAGTGGAACTTGATGGTGAGACAAAGAAAAGAACAGTAGAACATCATAAATCTCTTCCATTTGTCTCTAAAACTTTTATCTTTACTTTTAATCATAAGTTTTAGTATTCGATCTCAAGGAATTCAACACCAAGTTTAGTCAAGAGGATTTCCTTAACAAGATCTGCAATGTGATGGAGAAAACTGGTCAGGAACCATATCAGAAATTAGAAACTGGACTGTGTTCTATCAACTGTATTTTATTAATCACCTTCTGCACTCTAGACCCAGTCTCTTCTGGCATACATTTTTTGCATGACTGGTAATTTCACAGCTTCCTTATTGAGTTGTTCCAAATTTATACAAACACTATGGAAACCTCTGCTAATATTTCTGCATGCTTTCCTACTAGGTCGAGACAGGGAGTGGAAAGTTAGGTGCAAAGAAATCCAGCACAATTAAACCATCCCCTCCCAATACGGAAAGATTTGTACACCTAACTCATCCTATCTAATTTGCCCTACACATTAAAAAACACATTGTACCCCTTTCCTAAAATCTCCTTCATTTAAATGGCTCTATGCCTTCACAGGGAGGAGGGTGCAGGAAGATGACATCTTGGAGACTGCAGTATCCTCCCCTTGATTGATGTAAGTGCTCCACTGGGGGTATGACTTCAATTCTTTCCTTGAAACATGAATCAAATGAGGCCACAAGCAAATATATTTCCCTGTCAAACATTTCACTTCCTGGAGACAGCTAAGAGCTGATGTGACATACTGTGAACAGTTTATTTTTGCTTTTGGGCCAGCAAATTGCTGTACTGTTTTCCAGGCCCTTAAGCTTGGTTTGTGTTTGCTGAAAGAAGCATTGCAGACACACTGCCTGTGAGTCCAGTGGGATTTCTAGCACATTGACTGATCCTAAGCATTCAGATTAGGAAATGAAAGATCAGTAAACCAAATTTGATCCTGTGGTGCATGTGTTCCTCTTTGCTTAACATCTCAAAAGAGCAGACCATGGAGTTTCTTTCATGTCATCATATTTGTTGCATCATCTAGTCTGTCTTTTAACAAAACTAACAGCTGATGCAATTGCCTGGCTTGTGCACACACAAAAAAAATAGAAACCCAGAGAACATTCTTGTTCCTCCTTTTTTTTTTCCCCCGACCAAGAGGCATTTAAAATCTGTGCAAATTCAAGCATCAAAATAATTTCTTGTTGAGAAAAGTAGGACAACAAGCAGTAAGTCTGGCTCATAGACACAATGGTAACAATTGGCAGAGCTAGGAGTAGACCATGCTCTACATACCTGGCTGTTCATTCATTGAAGTAAACAAAGCCTAAATTTCATTGTATGAATTTTATCCTAAATTCCCTGTGGAATAGAAGGGGAGAAACAGATGCTTCAGGATCACCAGTGATTTTGTTGATTTATGGGACAGAGCTCATCACCCACCTAACAACAATTTAAAGCAGCTTTTCTTCTAGCTGCAGATTTTAAACATCCATTGAACCAACAGCAGAGTAGCATAGTTATAATATAAAATAACAGGGCAAAGTTGTTGAATGACTGAACACTGTGTCAGGGTTACTGGGATGTTATAAGAAGCAGTCCTCTGATAGTGGCTGTGATTATTGTAGGGAATACTGCTGGCATGATAACATTAAAGAAACACTGGGATCTTCCTATTAACATGACATTATTCTCTTAAGTGCCACCTCCACTATTGATTTCTGTGATACTAAATGTAGCAAAATTAACAGAATACACATTTTTTGCAGCATTGAGGTACAACTGCAATACAGCAAAATATTTTTGAGCAGTACAATAGAGACCAAAATACAGAGTTCAGAGGTAAAATGAAAATAGAATGTTACACTTTTCTCGGACATTCATGTATTGAAAACAAAGGCTGATATAAAACAGTCCAAGAACTATTTGGTCTGGCTTTAGTTTTTGAGCAGCATCTCCAGATCAGGAACTGCTAGTCAGCCACATTGTCTTGTATGCATAGATATATATTTCTGAATTTTGCCCTCAGTAAATTTTTAGCAAAAAAATATCGTATGTAAAAGCAGATCATTCAGAACATGCAGACACAAAGAACAAGACTTCATAGAAGGTAGTGAAAATATTACTACTTATACCAGTGCTGAGGTGGTTCAGTACCCCTGAAGATCTTCAAGAATTTTGCAAACAGCTCCTCTCTCATTCAGTCAAGAACTTGAATGTATAACTAGGTCAGACACACCATAGCAAGGAAATTGCTTCTTGGTAATGGTAATACCAATGCAAATTTTCCAACACAGGAATGCCAACATGCTTCGGACTTCACCTGGGGAGAAGAGGAAGTAATTTTGTCTCTGCAGCCCTCGACATCTTTGCAGACTACCTGTCATGCCAGCTGTGGTAGTGGTGGTATTTGTGAAGTGGAAAATTGCTTGACACAGAAAAATATTTCACTGCTGTCATTTCCCCCCTCTGTACCTTCCTGAAGTGCAGAGGAGAAATGTCAGAAGTATTTTGGGATAAGAAACTGCCTGTTTGGCTACTTTGCCTCTTTGTGTTTGACTATTTTTTCCTCCCAGTCCACTCTGTGTTTCTTTCCACTCATGTGTTGTTTCAACACAGATGTCCCTAGGTGCTTAGCTGCCTTCAGCTGTAAGCTGTCTAGTTGTAGGAAAATATAAACTAGCATACAATTTTCTGAATCAATGTTATAACTGTCACACTGCTAATGTTGACCTCCTTGATGTTTTTGGTGTCAGTACCACAAAGTGCTTTAGAAGAATCTCTTTATTGCCTGAAAATACATAGTTTGATCTCTGAGTACTTCATAGTAAATCTGACTTCTGATTTCTCCCTTTCATATCTTTCACTGTTTTCCCCTCTTCCAGGAACAATGATCATCATTTTACTTCATTTGTAATCCAGCAGTGACCAAAAATGTCACTCACCCCTTTATCCACATTTTGCTAGGTGAGTTAAATGTAGATACACATTGCTCCTGTCCTAAAGGACATTGTAATCTAAAGCGTATGGAAGGGTTGATATCAGAATCTGTATTTTGAATTCCATAGCCAGACAGGATAATATAAAGGCTGAAACAGCAGCAGTACATGTATCTTCATATTTAATACACAAAAAATATATTTAGATTTTATATTATATTTAATAAAATATATTATAAATATATTATTATAAATATACATTTATATTTTCCTGAATATAATTATAGACACATTTGTACATGTTTAATATCTTCAGATAAGACTGTTTCATAACAGCCTTATCTTTTAATTCTATACTCACACCTCCAGGTGAATATTTTTTTGACATTCATAAATTATGATTCAGTATTGGTATAAGTATAGCAATGAGAAGTTTAGAAAGACAATAGAGTATAAACTGTGCCAATCATAAAACAGTGCTCCTGACATCTCTGCAATATATGGGGAAGTACACATAAAACCAAATTAACCTCTTAGAATTTTCATGAGAAAAGGATTTAATTAAGGAAGTCAAGGTTCCCGTCCAGTTCCTCCTTCCAAAAAATTCTGGAAAAAATTTGATCTTTAACCTTTATTCGTGAAATGAATTCTACATCATATTTCTGCATATAGCTCTCTAAGGAGAATCAAGTTTACACTTCCCTCCCAATCCAAACCATAACAGTGCTTAATTAGGTGATAATTTATGTAGTACTTAGCATGAACGTTTGACACTTGCTGAAATAGGCTGCATGAGTGTACATATGTTATCACCTGACTACATCGAGTAACAGAACCTATGCACTGGTCAGGTATCTTGGGCTTTATAAGGTATCAAGTAACATTTATAATCCTCTTGTGCCTAAATTTCTAGTAGGTTGGACCTGTCTCCAGTGTCCATTAATATATATGTCTGTATGTAGCACCGATTGTAAGATCTTCAAAACATCAGGTAAGGAACCAGATGTCAAGACAATCTTCAACAGGACTGCCCAGAACTGTGTCACTCTGCTCAGCTTTAAGTGCACATCTGACAAACATTTATTTTTTGCCAACCCAATATGACTCAAAACATGGAACTGAAGTCTTCTCCTATCAAATTTTTACCTTGAATAACTTTAACTGTGTTAATCCAACTTCTTTTAAACAGTGTAAAGAGCATTTTCATACAAGGCTTTTTTCCTCTACCCCTGCAGAGACTTTTCTTTTAGGTTGAAAAGCAAAATTTTGATGGAGCTGCTATTTTTCTAAATGATAGATTACTTTGAACATATTTGGCTCATTTTGCATTGGGCAGTTAAAGACAGACTCTCAAATCATGCAATATTTGATAGGAGAACAGACATTAATTCATACATTTTCTCTGTTGAGCAGCTCTAGTAAACAACAGGTAATATTACATCCCTAGTTTGGAATCAAGGATGCTGAGTTACCTTGAACATGTCAAAGTAGAGAATTGTACCTACTTTCCTAATTATACTTTCCTTCTCTCTACCTAGTAGCAATTAATGGTATCTCACTCAGTGCTGTGAAAATAAACTCAGATCTTACATGCACAATATGTTCAGCTTGTTATGCAAGCATGTGTCATAAAGAGATAAAAATAAATTTAAAAGTGCTGATTAATTGTATTCTAGTTTGGTTCACATTTATTTATTGGGTTTCTTACAACAATTTTGATATTCCTATTTGCATTTATTAATAGTCCCATTGTTTATGAGAGTAATAGAGACAGTGTAATTCTTTGTACTTCTTTTTGTAAATTTCAGGAATTTACAATATCAAGAAAATACAGCAACCATCATACTTCCTGTGTTCTGCTAAGTTGTACTGGAGTGGTTACAGTTTGGTTAACTTTTTGTTGATTTTTTTTTTTTTACAGAAATCTATAGGTCAGCCTCTAAAACATTTCTGTCACCATGAAAAGAATCTGAAATATAGTGAAAAAAAAATGAAACCAAGATGTTTAGAGTGTCAAATTAGTGTGATAGTATCTTTTCAAATAACTTTAAGTGTGGTTAAAACACCAGAACTCCTCCACTACTCCTCTAGCAGAGTATTAAGTGTGCAAAAGAATTAAAAACTGCTTGTAAGTAATAAATAGTAAATCATTCAAAATCCTTGTCAAAAATATAATTTTAAATATATTTTAGATTTTTTACCAGTCTTTGCTAGCCATCTGTTTATGGTTAAGCTCCCTATAGTGTTTTAAGACAGATGATAACTAAGCACCTGTATTTTCAGTAGCTTAATTCAAAATGTACTCCAAAAGCAAATTAAGTTAATGCAAATTGTATTGCTGTGTCATATATATTGCTGTGTTTAACCCCACCCAGCAGCCAAGCCCCACTCAGCCACTCACTCACTTCCACCAGCAAGATCAGGGAGAGAAACAAAAGGGTAAAAGGAAAAGGCATGAGCTGAAATAAAGACAGTTTAATAGGGAAAACAAAAGCCACAGACACAAGCAAAGCAAAACAAGGAATTATGTCAATGCTTCCCATGAACAGGCAGGTGCTCAGCCATCTCCAGGAAAGCACATCACACATAACAGTGACCTGAGAAAAATGCCATCACTCCCAGTGTCCCCCTCTTCTTCTTTCTTCCTCCCACTGTATATACTGAGCACAATTTCACATGGTTTGGGATATCCCTTTGGTCAGTCTGGGTCACCCATCCCAGCTGTGCCTCCTCCCAAATTCCCAGGCACCCCAAACTCTTTGCCAGTTTGGCAGCACAAAAAGCAGAAAAGGCCTTAGCTCTGTGTAGACCCTGCTCAGCAACAACATCTCTATTATTACTGTGTTCAAAACATAGCCCCGTGACAGCCACTGTGAAGAAAATCAACTCTACCTCAATCAAAACCAACACATTCTGCACGAATTTATTTCATTAGCCAACTGTGATGTTGGTTATGAAATAATTGAACTCATCAGCCATTTTAACAAAGGCAAGAAGTACTTAATGATTTTCCTGATTTTTATCACAAATATTTCATGATAAGTCATCAGTTTTTTGGAGGAAAACTATGAACCTTGAGTTCCTTCTGTAGGCTTCACTGACCTGTCTTTCACCAACAAAAGGGGCAGAATGAATGGGACATAGCCTTGAATGTAGCGACCTCATGACTAACAGACACCTGAACTTGATTCTGAAATTCCTGCAACTCCAACTCTGTTCCTAGCAGGGACTGGTTCTCCAACACCTTGCAGACAGCACCATTTTTCACACTGTGAAATATGTTGCCATACTGTTTTAACCACTAAACAGACCCTTGTTCCACTAGGCTAAATGATTTTAAAATATGGAGGACAACATTTAATTAATCCCAGCATGTGTCCTTGGATATCCTCTTCTTTACAAATCAAATTACTGAGAAGACTAGCAAGCTACAGTTATAGAACACCACCAAGACACTGTTAAGATGCCTCCCAGACCACTTTGGTTTGCTCTTCTCAGTTACTTGCCAAACAGCAAAAGGGAAATCCAGCTACTGATGCAACTCAAGGCAGCGCAGACATTCCCTGGTGGTTTTAAATTGTTATTCTTGAAACTGATTCTAATTTTGTAGAGTATCTGTGAATAGGGAAAGACAGAGGTTTAACTTTTTTCACCACATATCAGACTTGTTTGGATGTCTCCCATACAGAAAGAGAAGCTCGATTATTCCTGGGTCTAGACAAAGAGCCTTAATCTTATTTCACCATGTGAAAAAAAAAAAATTAAAAAGCAGCTACTGGGAAGAGTGTTGAGAAGCAATGGCCCATTTATATTCTGTCTACAACTTAGCATAAGACCACAAAGCATATAATTCCAGGGGACTCAAGTCAAAGCAAAATGTTTAAGCTTCTGCACTGAAGAACTTTATGCATGGCCAGAGAAAACAGAGAACAACAACTTTCCACAGTGTTTAGCTGCTTTGCTTGTGCTTCCATGATACAGAGGCCAAATATACAGTAATTTTAAGTGAATCAAGTCCAAGACTTGTCTAAGTGTATCCATTGAAAATGAAACCGACCTTGGGGAGAAAGAAGAAATGGCAGAGCAGTGAAAACATCTTGTGCCTTAAGGACAAGCACAGAGAAAGTAGCAGCTCATGACTCCTCTCAAAATAATAACTAGGGTTATTATTTACCAGACATAAATGACCTTTCTTCTTGCACAGTAAGTCTTTGGTGCCAGCAAAGGCAGACAAGGTAACTAAAGAAGTATTCTGAGAGAGAACAGGAGCGAGTATTCAGGACGATGCTAGTACCACAGGAAACAAGAGCAAGAGATTCTCTTGCTCCTTCTGAAATGGAAAGGATGATTTATCATAGGCAACTAAATAAGAAAAACAGTGTATGTCAACAGAGAGCAATTGGTAGAACTTCTGGCAAGAGTAGGGATATTTAATTAATAATTATGGTAATGGCTTTATTTTAGATTCTAAAATTATCCTTGCTGTCCTTAAAGTATCATTTATATAAAAAATCATAAAATGGTATTAAGAATCTATAGTCAAAATCCCCTCAAGCCTACTTGTCCATTTCCAAACTTAAAAAAATAACTGCAAGACTACATGTAGAACACCCTTATTTTCCAACTTTTGTCTAACAAGTGGGCAGACCATATTACTCATCCAAAGAATCACCTCCCACGAGTTATGCCTCTTCACTTTTTCTTTTTGGTGATAGATCTTAATGGTATCCTACATTTTATTCTTTTCCTCTCCTTTGTCAACCCTTCTTGCTCTCTGCCACTTTCTCTTGCAGGAGGTTCATATAGCTTACAGTTCACCTCTCTCCTCAAGAGAAGGAAAAGGGGGAAAGGAGAGAAAAAACTTCCTGTATTACCTCTTTTCCTACATTCACTGGCTTGGCTGGTAAGGGGGCAGGAGCATGTGTCTTGAGCTACCAAACTGTTCAGACATCCTGATACCCATGAGCATGGAAGTGTCCAGTCCCAGCAGTAGAGCTCAGCTGTTAATAAAAGTTCTGATCTGCTGTAAAATTCTGAATACTTGAACAAATACAAATATGCTTCATTTTCACAGGTTTTTCTTTAGTAATTAAGTTTTCCCTATGTCTTTTCTCCTAATTATATTTTTTCAAAGCACACCAAAGAGTAATTCTGCATGACAGCTTTATCACCTGCATAACATTTCAAATGAAATGTTTTATTGCATTTCATGTTGTTTAAACACTTACCATATACTCTTCAGTCCTACCATTTTCAGTGTGTTCTGGCTATATTAAAAAATATTTAGTAGCCAGTTGGGGTGTGTGCTGATTTTATCAATTTTTAAGTGTTAAAGTAGCAATAAACATATAGTATATTGCAAATACATTTCATACAGATATATATAGTTCATGTGTTTTTAAGAATAAAGTTTTTGCATTGCCATAGTTAAGCTTGTCACATTTTCCATTGCAAACTTAATGTTAGGGTTTATAACTTCTCCAAAAAATATGTCCTTCAGTAGGAAATCTGACATTTAATTCTCCAGCTGAAAAGAAGAGCTGGGGTTTTTCCTTACAAAAACCAGATTAATAAAATAATAGTTTAGCAAATATTTATAGTAGTCAGAAATGAAGTGACAAAAAAGCCTTTGCAGCTTGAATTTCTTCTCTTAGACTGCTACAAAGGTTTAATGTAAAAAAAATTGCAATTCTGAACTGGAATAGAAGCACAACATTTTTTTTATTCTAACCAAAAATAAGAGCTTTCCAATACCAACTACTACTGACTAGAGTTTGAAGCACCTTTTGACTCCACCACAAAGCAAATTAAATAATATTGGTTCATTGTCTGTCTAGACCACTAATAATTTCAGCAGTCAAACATATCAGTCCAGACTAATTAAAACTTTTTGATCTTACTAAATTAGAGCTAACATAATAATGGTAGTCCAACCTTGACTCTATGCTTTAAATTGTGCTTCTAGTACCTTTTTGATACTCTACAATCCATGATAAAAAAGGATTTTTTTCCTCAATTCTATAAATGTTCTACTAAAAACTTATTGCTTGCCACTACTCCTGTTACTAAACAGAACAGCAAAATAGAGTATAAGACAAATCAAACAAGATAAAAGCACAGACAAAATAAAAACACAAATTTTTTTGATAATTTGTAAGTAAATATATTTTTCATAAAGCAGGAATAATGTGCAAGCAAGTCAAGTATCAGAATTCTTAGTTTATTGCAGCTTTCAGGGTCAGGCCTATGCATGATAACTCTTATTTTTATAAAAATTATATAGCCTTATTTTCAATTTCTCACTCAATACTTACTGCCGGCAGTTTTCTTCAACTACAGTGCTGTCCAGAAAATCTATCTCTGCATTGCCAAATTTGATGACCTTTATTGCAAGTCACCCAACAGATGTTTTCTCAAAGCTCTTTTTTTTTCCTGAGCAGTAAGATTCTTAGCTTTCATTTTTTCCAAACATAACAGTATGATTCACAACTTGATTTAAAAAAAAAAAAAGGTTCAAAAATGTCCTGATTTTGAGTCTTTAAAAAACAAAACAGGTCCTATATTTATTATGTTAAAAATTCCCCAAACTCATGACATTCCAGACTTGATTGATGATTTGTGAATGCTTTCAGGTTAGCAATGCTCTACTATGTATTACTCAAATTCCTGTCTGACCACTACATTCACCAGCTACTTGGTCTTTGATCTTTCTTCCACAAATTTCACCCAACATTTTCAGGTTTATAACTTAAATAGCTTTTTCTTTGACTCAGGACTTTGTTGTACCTATATTCTTGCTAAACTTTAAAATGGCTCCCAAAGTCTATGATTGCCCCACTTCACATGGATTACTAAGCAGGAACTGTGAATTTTGTCTCTGTTGTGCTTTGTCTTGTGCTTTCTGTCATTTTTACATTACAAAGAAATAGTACACAAATTAACAGAGTTAGAGCTGTGTTTGGCTCATGTAGATGTGCCCAGTTTTTCTATTCTGTTAGAATCACATTTTTCATTAGCTTCCAACTCTGTGCTTACATTCTTTTTTGCTTTTTCTTCTGGCCTCTAACACCAGGAAATTATTTACTAATAAAAGCACAGGTTTTAAAATATGCACTAAGAAAATGAAACACTTTCTAAGAAGACAAGGTTTGTCCATAGTTTAATTTTACACTGTTGGAGGTCATCCTCATATGGGATGTTGAATTTATAATGAGACCTGACAAACATGAAATAGAACACCAGAAGAGATTTAGCCTACCAATGACACATCACAAGCCCTTAATTTCCTGATGGTCCGTTATATGCTCATGGAGTGCAGCATGTTTCATTTCTAACCAACCATAGTAAGTGTACATCACTCCTGATGTAAAGTCAAATTTCTAAATGTTGCCAAAGTTGCGGTTCAAGCTAGCTCTGTGGTCAATAAAGAGCATCTTGTTTTAAAATTCTTTATGGAAGCAATTGTGTAGAAAAACAGAGCAATATCTTATGATGGAAATGCCTGAAGGAATGTTTCTGGCCATGGGCAAACACCAAAACAAGTGCCATACCAGTAGTTGCAGATAATCTCTGTCCTTAATAAATACAACTAAAACCAGAATTAACACTTCTTAATTTCCATATGATATTTAGTCACTCAGCTATACATTAGACTTTGCATCACATGAATATTGTTTGGGTTGCTCCAAGTTACATGACCAAGATCATTTTGTTGTGGACGATAAGTAGGTGCTTCTAAGAGTTGGGATCAAATCACCATGCAGCTCCCACCTCTTGGGCTATACCTTAAATATACTGCTATTAAAAGAAATATAGGCAAAGTGGGAATTAGCAGCAACATTGTTTTCCACTTCTCTTAAACTCTTGAAATAGAGTTTTGTCTGAACAGTGGAAGTCTACAGCTTGACTCTTCTCATCTAAACCACAACATCCTGATCACACGTGTGTGTTCTGCAAAGGTGTCTACAAAAAAAATGGAGATATTTTAGGTATTTCTAGGTGATAAGTGTTAGACAATAGGAAGTTTGAACTTTTGGCCTGGTGTCAGAATCTTCCAGACACTGCTTGGGAACTGCTTAGAGAATAGCATTGACTGGAGGTTTTTTCCCAGTGGGGCAATCTCCTTTTCAAGGTAGAGAGGAGAAAGTTTGACATAAACCAATTTTTAAACTGCTTCTCTTCACACACACACAAACTCTGAAACTAGGAGTGGAACATCAGCTGGGAAATAGGCTTTTTGACTTTGAAATACCACATCCCAAATCAACACCTTTTGGAAAAACAGAAAAGAAATCACTTAATTAAAAAGAAAACAAAATCATCGACAATGGAACCACATTGGTTTCCACCAAGTAAAAGAAGGCATCTGCAACATAGTGTCATACAACCATGATGAGAAAGCATATTATTATTTAATTTCTTACTGTAATATACACTTAAAAGAGACATGAAGTATTTACACAGCATGACTGCACTTTAATGTCTTCCCTTCTGTCAAGGGATTAATTTAACATGATCCAAATAGCTAAGTGTTAAGGCTGATCTATCACTAATTCTTTACAATCCACAGATTTAGCTTTAAGAGTGAGAAGACAATTTAGTCCAAAAACAGTTCTTTGGCTTTTAAAAACTGATGATTAATATATAGAAATATTTGTTCTCTCCTTGTCTCTTTCTTCCCAGCACTACCATCTATCACAACTGTGATGAATTTAGACTAAGGCAAGTCTAAATGAAGTGAGAGGAAAGGTAGAACTTCTTGAAAAATAATTAGTTCTAAATACACCAGGAAAGTGAATCTAGGTTTTGTTTCCTATGAAAAGCATTAAAAGAACTTGTGGACATACCGTAGGATGTGAACTGTAATAAATCATACTCTTAACTCTACTATTTGTCTTCTTTAATTTTCCATTAGTGAACAAATGATTTGTTTTTCCCTTTGGAGAGTTACAAACTACAGAACTTACAACTATTTAACAAGAAATAAAACTAGTGAAAAAAGAAATACCAGAGTTGCTCCACATTCTCAAATAAAATTTTTATCCAAATATACTTCTTTTCAGACAAAAAAAAAAAAAAAAAAAAAAAAAAAAAAAAAAAAAAAAAAAAAAAAAAATCCAAATATACTTCTTTTCAGACAAAAAAAAAAAAAAAAAAAAAAAAGCAAAAAACAAAAACACCCTGAAATACTTTGGGGTGCCTCTGTAGTTTTTAGTCTTGTAAATTCCCACTGACTCAAGTGGAAGTTTCCCTGTAAGAGGAGTGGAGGGAAACAGAGGGAGGACCTCTCCTTTAGCCTTCAAAAATGTTGGTCTTGCAGATTCTTCTCCAAAAATGTAATGTGCAATACATTTATTTATATTAGTAACCAAGAAACAATATTTATTTTGGAAGACACTGGGTTTCATTACTGTGAGCAGAAATATGGTATTCACCCACAACTCTGGGCTGGGCACAGAGGGAAGGTAGTTTCAGGGCATTCTGAACTGGCCTTTCCCAGTGGAGTCATCTGAGGTGTCATAACGTGGAGGCAACACAGCAACCCCTCTGCATAGCCACAATCACGCTGTCAGACAAGCTCTGCTCCCTCAGAAAAGGTTAGAAATATGGGTCCTCCTTCAGGGTTTCGTTCCTTAGGAACAAAACAGTATCAATAGGTCTGGTTTGGAGAGGGAACCCTCATTTTTCCCCCTTCTTCCATGCCTTGTAGCCTCTTGACCTACAAATTTCTAGACGGAAAAAGTTATGTTTTTCTGAAGTTGAATTTTGATACAAAACATTTTGGTACAATACTGCCAATCCCAAGCATTTAGAAATCATGAGTCAGATACCAAAAGTTATGAGACTGGCTGGCACTTCAAATTTAAGAAGAAAGTGTCTTTTGTTTTGTTATTCTTAGTCTACAGTATGGTCACATTTTAAGCTTCTGTTGGCAGCTGTGAAAGCAAACACTAAACCAATCCATTGTTTTATTATCTTGAATCAAATGTCATTGTTATGTAATACTTGATTTTAGGAGCTCAGGCACTAAGAAAACTAGATGTTGCATGACTTGTCATAAAAATCACCCAGTTTGGCAAAAGTTATTAGCTGTGCAGTTATAGTCAGAACTTTTTGGCACCCATGACTTGGCGCGGATTTTAAAATGTCTGATATGAGTTATAAAGACATCACTCTACGCTTCTGTTCCTGGTGATATGAAAAGAGTTAATAGTTTGTATCCCAAAAATGGCAGCAAATAACACCTTTTACTCTTTGAAATGATCCAAAACCACATATCAAGTCAATATTCATGCGTATTTCTGAGTGATTTCAGCTGCAAGCCTTACGCCAAGAATACCCTTGTGATTTGGATTCTAGATTGAGTGAAAAATGCTTTACTCAGATCCAAACAAAATCTTAGAGAAATGTTCCCTTCAGACTTGTAATCTTGTGATTTGTGCAAGAATGCTGGGGGTTTGGGTCATAAACCCAGGAAAGACAAGTTTATAGATTTCTGTCGTACAATCAAAATCCTAAACAGATATCCCTGACTAGATTTAGCCACAAATCTGCAATATATAATTTTTATATTACATCTATAAATTACTGGTCTTCTGAACCACTCACTACAGAGAAATATTTCATGATTCAGAACCAATCTTGAGAGTCAGATGACTGGATTCACTCCCTTTATATGTCTGAGAAGGCTCACTTTTCCAACCCCATGACATTCCCGTAAGGGAGTGGGAGACTGCCCAGATGTGACCAGTCTTATTTTCAAAGCTGGGTAAGTGAGAATTCCAGCTGCATGGTGATTTTACTGTCACTGTTGATAGGTACAACATGGACTGCAGAAGTACATCACCATAAATGATGTGATTCAAACTGGCTCTACTGCTATTTACTGTGGGCACTGGGCTCCACTAGAGGAGCACTACTAGAGGAGCTCCACTGATTACAGAAACAGAACCCATTATATGTTGCTGTTAGAAAAATACTGAATTTTGCAACAGTGGGAAGCTACCATGCACAGTGACCATCTGACATCTGCTGCAATTCCCATGGGACAGCCAGGGTCCAGCTAACAGACCTGTAAGAAATACACAGCTCAAGAAGTAGATCTGGTAATGGTTGGATCTTGTATTCATTCAGCATTGATTGCAACATCATGCTACTATTACCTGGAAGAAAACCAAATGTAATTTCTACATTTTAATAGCACAGAGAATGCAAAATTGCTGATTGCTTTAAATTTGATTTACCCATCTTTTTATCAGCTAATAAACACTGAAGCTGATGGTTAATCAGGCACTAAGCTGGTCAGTACTCCATTACTGTCCTTTGGTTTTTCTTTACTTTTGCTCCAGGAGTTATTTACTGAACTAGTTGCTCTTTATCCTCAAATCAGTCAAGATCTCTCATTTGTCTGCACTCCTCCTATATACCTTCCCCCACGCTCCTAGAAGTTGTCATCTCTTAGGTCAGGCAGGTAAGACAAAGGAGGAAGAAGCATACCTTATCCATGAGTTTGAGCCTCTGTGAGACATGAGGCCCACAGGGATTCTTACAGGCAGTGAGCCCTGGCCTCTCCCTACCTGGTCTCATCCTCTATGGGAGTGACCCTGCCCCTCTTCCCAACACAGTTCTAGCAGTTCTTTTAACCAAAACCTTCTCAAGTCTTCTCTCCATAAGTCTCCTCCCTTGACCTCTGATTTTACACCCTGATCTGGCCACATTTTTCTGTTTATTTTCCAGTGTCCATTTGTGGTTCCAGTGTTCCTTTAACCCATTATTTTATCCTCCAACCCCTTTAATTAGGTCTCCCCTTATACCACATGTAGTCTGGCATCACCCTGTCAGCAGTCTAGACACACCTTTTATGATGGATACTAGAGAAGGAAGAACTGAAACAACAAAAGAGGGTTCACAAACAGCAATTCCTCATGGCAATCACTACTCCCAGCTCTCTACAGTGGCAGCTGCTACCCCTGCTCTGTCTGTTCTGCCTTCTCTCTCCCACAGATAGCAGGCAGATCCACCAGGAGCCTGTTGGACCAAGTTCATTCAGTGCATCAAAAGCAAATTAAATCTGCTAACCTCTCTGTTTCTCAATGGAATTCAGGTTACTCTACTTAAAAGTCAATATGATTATTTAACATTTTGTTTTAAATTGGATTTTGATATTTTGATCTGACTATAGGTTCCTAAGGGCCTTTCCAGTCAAGTAATTAACAGGATAACATTCTCTACTTAAAGTCTTTGTAGCTGCAGTCTTATTCCTTGCTATGAAAAATTACTTTTGGATCAGACTCTAGACAATCTTTTTTGATTATTTATCTAAAACTAAAAGCAGGAAATGATTCATTTGATTTCTGCCAATACTGGAGTGTTGCCACTTTTAGCTCAGGAAGAGTAGGCTTCCTTTGGCAGCCTTTGCTTGCATGATGATGAATGAAGTTCTATGTTTAGTGCTTGCTAGAATTTTATAGAGTCCAAAAAAGCAATCTAAACATGTTATAGGGAGTGGGTAAGTTTTTTCAGATAACTGTACCATAAGTTCTCATGCTGTGTCACAGCAATACCTTCAATATACACACAGAGGAGGAACTCCTCCCATAAAAAGATCTTTAAATACTTGAAAATGCACTATTTGTCATAATAAGCAAATCATTCCCCCAAAGCGAATACACATTAGCAGTTACATTACATAGAGGAAAACATAAATGCCTCTGCTTGTCTTAATGATATAGCACCCAAATTGCTTGCAGTCATTTGTCACAAAAAAGCTTAGACCACCATGGAACGGGCAGCTAAACAGCACAATAAAACCTACTGTAGACCTAACCAGCAAATGCTACCTACTGATGAACAGAAAAGTCTTAGAAGTCTTGACAATATAAATATTTGTCTGTACTAAGAGTTACAATAATTCAATCATGATACCCTAATTGTGGGGAGGGAATTAAGCAGAAATGATGCATTTATACCGGATGAAAGTATCCAAGTATCCTTTCAAAAATAACCATAAATTTTACATAAATTGGTCTCACTGGATGGCACTTGTCATTCAGACAAACTTATTTTTAAAGTCCCATGTTTGAGCCATTCAGAATGTTTTTACAAATATTTTGTACTCAAATTCACTGTCCTCAACTTTGTTCTTACCTGCCTTTGTTCTCTTCTTGCATACTACCTACCTTTGTGATTTGATGGAGCATTTCTCCCCAGTGTTTCCTTTGATAACTCCCCAACAGGACTCTGGAATGGCATGTTCAAGTGAGCCAGTTTTCATGTTGAGAACAGTCCCCTCATTCATGTACCTTCTCTACCTCCAAGTGTTCTCAGATCTGGACGGGTGCTCTCAGAAGATTTACAACTCTGTGAAGACTGTAACACCACTTGATTTTCACTCTGCTTGGGATCAGACTTTAGTCAGGAAGATACTCTTGAACTAAAGGTATTTTTATACTTATATGATTTAAAGAGTATTGGGCATGTATTAGAACAAGAACAATGTTGTTTTAACTTTTTAACAGAGTTACAGGAAATTGTTTTATTTGGAGGGCAAATTAACATTATCATTTACTCTTTTCCATTCACAGTGAGCAAGTAGCTTGCCTCAGGAATTTAAAGGGTTTAGAATATTAGCCTATTTTTGCTATTTGGTGAAAGTTGCCTAAATGTCTAAGGTTAGTTAAAGATTTTGCTTTTCCTGACCTCACCTGTATTTGTTTTCCACGTGAATATTTAATTTACACTTTGCCTAATGACATATCTTCCAAAATAAAGGTCTCTCCAGGACAAATAATCTACAATGGAAGTGACATTAATTCTGTAACTACACCTCACTAAAGTCCATTCTAATGCAAAAAACTGGGGAAAGAGAATGAAAAAGTACACGGAGAATGATAACAGTTGCATATTGATCCTACTTTCCTTAAAATTGGCTGTAGAATCTGGTCAGCTCCTTTGGGTGGTGTGTAATTTTTAATAAATTGTTCTGTCTTATAAGCTACATCAAAGGCACTTTGTATCATACACATTTGAGATTCCCAGTTCAGGGAACTTTTATTATTCTACATTTTAAAGTACTTAAAAAGCATTTGCATTCCTGGAATAAACTGTCACTGGTATCATCTTTGAGGTGTGCTTCTGAGAAATTATTAAACAAAAAAGAAAAATACTAATGGAATAGCCAGGACTAGTAAAAGATAAATCTGTGGGGAATCAAGATGCAAACATGGGGAATGGAGAGTTCAGCTACAGTCACATGCAAGTGCTATTTGGTGTTTGGTTTCAACCACAGGCAATATTGGGACAAAATACAGATAATGGATCATTTTCACTATCATTCCACTTCAGTTTTTATTCTATTCTGCAACAGTCAGGTATAAAGAATCTCAAAGAATTTAACATCCCATTCAAAATGTACATCTGCAAATCTATATTTTACAATTAATACATTTTTTCTATATCTTTCAAAAATATTGCCTAAATGATAGAAAGAACTAAGGTCATACAGAAAATATTAGATGAAGTAAGTTGGCCCATATATTACAGATAATAAGACTTGACTTCCATAATTGTATTTTAGACACTAGGTAAAAAAGAAAATGGAGACCTAAAAAATGATGATAACAAAGAATAATACAGATAGTGACATGTTTTCAATGTGAGGACAGATAGCCTAAAAGCACAATTTAGTATTTAATTATCACTCTTTCTTGAATAGCTTAATGTCTGTTTTAGATTTAGGGATTAATGTAGACTCTCTTCAAATATATGAGAGCTTTGCATGTACATAAAGCAAACTGTAAAAGGGTAAAAAATTTAATTTTTTAGAAAGCCTTTGGTGTCCACCTTTATGACCCTCAGTCTCTTAGCTCTCCCCCCAATGGAGAAGGCAAGCACTCTCTGCCAATTCACATATAAGACATTTCTAAGTGAACAGGATCCAAAAAGCTTTGTCTCGTTTCCCACTGTGTACATTTTCAGATACTGTGTGGGCTACATGGGATTTCCCTCTGTTCTGTTTCTGAAAAATCAGAAACACTCACCTCTGTGGTATGCAGGCTGAAAAATCATGTGGAGTTGACCAAAGCTGCAGGCGGACTTATGACCATTCCCCACTGATGGAAAAACACAAACAAAATGAATGCAATGAAATCAATTGCTCCCCAAAGACTCCGATTTCCTCTCACCTCTTAACCCCTTTCTCCTCTCTGGCTGCCAGTCACTTTGAGTTTTCTCTTTCCTAACTTGGACTGCCACAGAAGAGAGCCTTAATGATCTCACCATTCATATTTCTTTCTCACATCTGAGGTTCCCAAACAGGACCTTCCTCAAGGTGTGTGCTATGCTGTGTGCTATCTTCTGGCACTGTGCTCTCAAAGGAAATGTCCTCCATAGCCCTGTTTCCACCAGAGATGAGTCCATGCACATTTTCCACCTGAAGATTCAACACTCAGATATGTTCCCATTTTTAGGGTTACCTCAGATTGGTTCCACCTCCTGCTGAGGAAATGAGGAATGATCACCAAAGCTGTATTCAAGCCCTGCGTTTTCTCTTCCAAACTCTCTCAATCACACTTCCTCACAATTTCAGATTTTCTCACTCAAGGTGTTCCTCCATTCTCACTTCTCCCATCTGCCCATCTCTGGTGGCAGTTCATGACAGACCCATTTGTTTCTCAAGAAGACAGATTGGAAGAAAGCATACATCACTAAGGACAAAAGAGAGTACACGTATCAAAGCTGCAAGAGGCAAACCCTGAGAAACACATTGACTGTTCTTCCTCAAATCCAGCTTTTCAAGACATCATTTCTTGATAATACAAAGGTATCTACACCAAAACATAGGCAGGAAATTCTATAGGTCTCTGGAACATGAAGAAAGAAAGGAATACAAAATCTGAGCTCACCTGAAACATCTTAGTTTCTCACCTCAGCTGATTTAATCACATTTCCTAGTCACTTATATTAACATTTAAATGCTAATGAAATTCCAAGGAAAAAATTCAATACTAGAAATGTTGTGTGCAGAGGTACATTAGATAATGTATTAATGAAAATTAATATCTAGCACATCAGGTAAGCAGATTATTATCAAAGTTTTCATAGATGTACAATAATATGCATGACCACACCCAATGGGCTAGCATAAGGTGCATTAGAAGACAGATTCTGTGTGTTCCGTATATCCAGCAGTTAAAGATAAAAATAGAGGAAATCAAATCATTTCCTTCAGAAATATTTTTGAAGATATAAAATATTTTCTAGAATAGTTTAAACAGAGACAAAAACAGCTCAAAGAGCTTATCAGAACCTCATTCAGCTGTGTTGCATTTTGAGAAGCAGTTTCCTTCTATAACCACCAGCTATAGAAAGATCTTAAAAATAAATAGAAAAAGTATTTTTGCCCTGATGACCTTGTCTGAGATTACATCATGTCTCAGTTACCCTGAATGCTGGCTACAGCTTTGGTTTCTGTTGTGTCTGCTTGGAGATACATTTCTGTTCTGTGTCAATAATGTCATGTGTGTTTGAGCCAGGGAAGATTTGCTTCTTACTTCCATATTTACTGTCAAAGCACTGGACCAGGAACCTGAATTTCAGAGACCATTTCCTTTGCTGATGGATCTAGCACACCAAAACAAGTTTTCTCAGCCTTAGCAAAAGGACAGGATAAGGGTTAATTCTGTGCTGTAATAGGCTATTTAGACGTGCATAACCACTCCACCCAGGCATAAATGACACCAGAGGTAGGAGAAAACTTTGTCTGCAATGTCCTATCTGTACACTGAAGTTACCCCTAGAAAAGCGAATTTGTGTAGTATTTAGCTACTTTCAACTACTATACAAATATGCAATACTTAGCTAGTATAATGATCAAAAGAAACAGTGACTCCTATGTTTTTTGTCTTATACACTTGTAATCTATCCTCTCAAGTTCATTAGGAGTTAGGCAGATACACACACCAGATTTCTGAATTCTGGATTTCTTATGTTTCCTATTACCTTGCTAAAGTATACATTTTCATCAATGGGATGAAAACAAATATTGAGGAAAAGAAGAATATGTGCAACACATAAAATCCATTTTGGGAAGATAGTGGCTATGACAATTCTTCTGCAGTCAGCAGATGTTTCAATAGTGTGAAAAATATTTACTCTAGCTGAGATCAGAGTGTATCTATTTATTGCCTTCATTAAAACTTGACTACATGTGTGTCTCTTTACATGCAAAACAAGTTCTCCCATTGACAAGACTGCAACCTGCCCTGTGAGATTAATGCTTTCAAACTCATATCCTGGTGTATATATGCTGCTGTTTCACTGATGAACTTAGACTAGGAAAATGCAGGACAACGTCAAAAGACAAAGGAAAACTTATGTCTGGGAAGGGATAGACATTACCTCCATAACATCACTTCACTAGAGGTGAACAGTCTGTTTTGGGGAAATGCTGAAAGACTGATCAATCATATGCATGGGGCCTGAACATATTGTTTAACTTTGAGGTTTCCAAATTTCTCAAAGCCTGACAATCTCTTTACTGTCTCCTTTTGAAATAGTTTCTGGGTTTTTTTCTTTTTCAATTTTTTCCCGACTACAGAAACATTTAGACTGAGGAGAACCGAAGGGTGATGTAGGGTCAAAGAGCTCTTTTCCACATTGTTCTTCATATTACTAAATTCACTAAATTTTTTTAAGATATTCCAGGTTTATTGAAAGCTGTTTTTCTATCTGTAGCTCTAAAACAGAGGATGGGGATTCCCAGTAAGAATGCCAGTTGCAGCAGAGGATTTCTATCTCTCTCTTTGAAAGAGTGTTTTTTCATCTCTAGTAGGGAGATGAATCTCATTTTCTTTTGTTAATTTCATATAGAATTCTTTATTGTGAATTATTTGACTTTTGTCTTTCTCATACACAGAATGAATTTTCTTTTGTCATAAATAAGGTTTTGACAGATGTATTTTTATGTTCTTCCTCCATAAAAACTATTATAGACTATTAGTATTACAGTA
Source organism: Cettia cetti (assembly GCA_013401135.1). Taxonomy (NCBI): domain Eukaryota; kingdom Metazoa; phylum Chordata; class Aves; order Passeriformes; family Sylviidae; genus Cettia; species Cettia cetti. The sequence goes on from VZUI01033423.1 coordinate 40,954, forward strand.
AAATTTATCATGATTCAACACCCCCATTGTGGTCAGGTTTGCTCCAACACAGAAGCAAAAAGCCATCCTTACCAGAAAATAAAAGTTATGTTTTGTAGATTTTTTTCTTTTTTGTAGAAAGGAAATTATACCTCCATCTACATTAAAATTGAAAGTGAAGAAACCTTAATTCTTTGCTGCAATACTTAGCTATGGTCCTTGAGCCTTAATTTTTATTGAAGGAAAATCTGAGAAATTCTGTTTATGGTGCAGAGTTCCTTACTCAGATTTAGATGGGTTTGTTTATGTAGTCAGGACTAAAAGTAGCAGAGCTTCATTTCTCAGACAGCTTCTCCCTAACTTACTTTCCTGGAGTCTATTTTTTCTCCCAATCTGGTGCTTCATTCCTACCAACAATTCTTTCTCAGAGGAGGTTAAAAAGAGTAACTTTGGCAAAAGCTGCCATGTTGGGAATGCACTCTATAGATAGAGAGGCATTGCTGCACAAAACAGCAACAGGAAGGCCACTTTAGCATCGAAATAGGTCTGAATAAAATATTTGGTTTGGGTTCCACTGCCTGCAGAGGTATGGATTTCATATATTGTGATAGAAAAATAAAATTGGACAGAAATTCTTTAACAAGCTCCAGCTTGTTCTTTAAATGTAGTTCTGAGGAGTGGGAACATATGGAACTGCTTTGTAGACTCTTCTGGGCTAGACATCTGTTTGCTGGCTGGGATTGCAGTGGAGTGGGTGTTCACTTCAAGCACTAGATAATTTGAATAAAATACAGAAAGAAAGTGCTTTTCTTCAGTCAATATTGACTATTACAATATCACAATCTCTAGGGCTGCAGCCTGCAACTCTCTGCCCCCCTTCTCAGCTAAGTTCCTACTCTGTCAGGAGCCTGACTTCTCTTTCCAACAAAAATGTGAAACTAATTATGCATGTTTTAAAAAGCCCTTCTCATCTGGGAATTTCAGCAGATAGCATGGTATTGTAGAGATAATTCATGATTATGGGATTTACTGCCTTCAGTGTTTTCAGACATTTCCTTGTGAGGTAGCTTCCTCATTGTAATTAAAAGCTTATATATTTACGAAAAGAGACCAGCAGTAAGAGGAAACACCTGAGATTTTTGCAGGCAAAGCTCATCCTAGGAAAACTGCTCTTCAGTGGCTGCATAAGAATCCACATAACTGTATTTAACTTCAATATTGGTCTTATCCTTCTGGTGCTGCTGGCACATGATTATATTCCTCTACCTCCTTCATCAAGTGTAATCACTGTTAAAGTTACTCTGGAGATATGCTTGGCAGTTCCAGGATCCTGATGTGAAGCTGCATTATATATTTTCAGCAGTAACACCTAGACATGTGGGTTAGCTCCTAAAATGAATGTAGTGGCAACAGTTGGTTGTATCTGTTGATAGATGCCTCAGAGGCCGCCCTGATGTTTGATTACACTGCATACTAGATTAATTCTTGAGTCATCTGGAGTTTTTAAATTTTCCTTCTATGTAAAATATGAAAATAGAAATGTGAAACTTAGAATGCATGTTAAAATAGCCTTCCTCATCTAGAAATTTTAGAGATTAGTATGCCATTCTAGAAACATCTGCTTATAATTTGATCTAGGTTATGATCATCAGTCTGAAAAAGACTACCAGTTGTATTAAAAGCTGACACATTCCATCATCCAAATAAGATGGAAGAATAAACAAATTCACAAGAGATTTAAAATGTTGAATTATTCAGGAATAATTTTCATGTTGAAAATAGCACTCGCTATCTTTCTAACAGAATATTGGGAAGTGATATTTCTCTTAAAACTTCAAAGCTAGACAAATTAATCAGATCTTTCTTGATATGCAAATATATGTCTGCTTGTCTAATTCCTGCTATGAAAATAATTTCCATTCTAAAGCCACTAATTTCACCCAAGATTATCCCTTTAGAAATGTATTTTATATCAAACTACCTCATGCCCTTGTTAGAATAAGTATTACAAGAACAAAGGTTCTCTTAAAATATTTTAAAAGCTGCAAAACTGAACACTGAACTTAGGCAGAATTAAGTGGATTATATAAATAATGTATACTTGAATACTCCTTTTTCAGAGCATCTGAGCTCACTGAGTACGTATTTGGATGGTACTCATTGAATGTGTCACTGTTCAAAATTATATTTAATCTTTCTCTTATTTTCTACTCACTTTTGAATCCTAGATGAAACCATCCTCTAAAGAATATCCAAAGAGATTCTTATTTTGCTGAAATGAATTTTGAATACCTAACTCTATCTTGAGCATGTGTTCAGTATTCCCTGGTTACCCAGGAGCAACTCAGAACAGGGCAATCCTCACACCTGCCTCAGCTGATGTCTGAATTCCAAGTGGCCTGTACTGGGTCTGGCTGAGGTGGAGGTAACTTCATTCATAGCAACCTGTCTGATGCTCTTTAGAAGGACTGAAAAAGTGCTGATAACATGCCAGCATTTTGCCTGTTACTGAGCAGTGTTTGCACAGCACCAAGGCTTCCTCTTTTTCCTTCTCTCCTCACAATTTTGCCCTGTCCATAACATTGCCCTGTCCAGCAACTGGGTTGTAGGACCACAATAGATTGTGGGTTCACACCATTGATGCTGAGTCTAATTGCACAAATGGAATAGTCCAGATTGTGCAATGTCATGCTCAACAGTAAGACTGGGATAGCAGAAGGAGGGGGAGGATTTTGTCTTTCCACTTCCATGGTAGCCATCATCCAGAGAAAGTTTGGGCACTGGTCTCTTTGTGGGGTTGGTGAATGATTGTGGTTGTGGGGTTTTTCTCTTTCCTTCACTTACTAACCTGTCTTTATCATGACTCACAGCTTTTCTCCTTTTTTTCTCTACCTATTCTCCCATTCATCCTGTTAGGAGGTAGGAACTAAGAGAACAATTGTGGGTGCTTGGCTGCTGGCCAGAGGAAACCCATCACATAAACACATTGGATGACATGAGAGGTCTCACAGGTTGTATTTTCACATCTGGCCATGGGAACTATTGCAATATTTAAACTGTATAATATTTCTGCCACAGTATGTCCCTCTTTCCTATTCCCTGCTTGACCCCATCAAGGACTCTTGGAGACATCAGTAACCTCCTGTTGGTCACCCTATTTGATTTCCCTTTCCCTGGAGTGTAGAGCTCAGTTCCTCTAAGTCATGAGGGAACAGGACAGAATTCATTCACCAAGAACTGGAAGCACTCCAGGTTTCACCGTATAGTCTTCAAATTGGCTCAAGTAATCTGTCTCCTTCATTAAACTGAAAACAAGATATTGTAATTAAAAATCCAGGATTAGGTAGTACTATGAGTGCCTTCAAAAACAATTTCGTTTGAAAGACAACCTCTTTCAAATTAAATTCTAATTCAAGGAGGGGAAAAAAGGCATTTAATTTCATAGGAACAAAATGAGCCTGAATTTGAGGACTGAATTCTATTAGCTGAATCCCTTAATACTCATGAGATCTCCAAATCCAGATATAGTTATGTCATTCCATTAAATATTGGATTCTAAGTGCATAACATCCACCAAACCTGACCGTGCTCACTCTTCTGCAGCACAAAGACATGGACCATTAGAGATGTATAGTGAGGTATTCTATATGGCTGATTTGTATCAAAACTTCTCTCTTTTATTTTCTATTTTAACCAGAAGCATGAACTGCTTTTTGAGAAAAACTTAAGGTTTTTTTTTACTTTCTAGATCTGACTGGAGTATTTGTTAGGTGACACTTCTGTATTTTCAATTTTGTTAGAAAGCCACAACAATTTTTTACTGAAAATCCCAGTAGTCTTGTACATAGCCATTGGATCTGATTCATATCATAGCAATCATGAAAGAACCCCCAAAAAATGTAGACATCAATTGCTCCATGTGAAAGTTCTTTGCAATGTATTTTACAAACTTTTCACAAACCTTACAAAGCAAAGTTCCTTTGCTCCTATCTTTGTTGTTTTAAAATACAGATTAATATACCAATTTCATTTAAATTCTTTCCCTGTTTAATGATGAGGGTATAAATCTAATAGATGTCTAATACAATGTGACTAATTTGCCTCCTAAACTACTCCAGTGAATGAACAGTTATAAAAACTGTGAACTACTGAAAGGAAATACATTGGCAGAAAGCAAAGCCAAATATTTTAAGCACTTTTTCATCATGACTAGCTCACCTGAGTCAATGTTGAGTGAAAGATAACACTACAAACACAATACACATCTACTTTTTCCTGTGTTTTTCTTTTTAAAGGGGAACTCATATTCTGTACTCATAGCTCTTTTTTTCTTTTTTTGTGTTGCAAGTGGAACAAGAACACATAAAATTATCTGGTGAAGGTTCTTGTCTCTGTCGAAGTATATAATAAAGAAACAAAGCTTGCAGAAGTAGGTGATTTCTTTTATTATGCCAATACTTTCTCTTTTGATGTCCTTAACTGTCATGGTTACAACAATGTTTGTACAACAGAGGAAAGGTTTTGATATACCAACATAATTGTCTGGGGAAGGCATAGATTCAGTATATGTACAAGTACAAATAAATAACACAAAATTCCCTGTGGATCTCTGCACGCATATTGCCACTAACGTTTTTGCAACACTGACATAAGGAAAAAACCTCACTCATTGCTAGAAACAGAGTATAGCAAAATATTAAAAACTCCCCATATCCAAACACTCTATTCTTTGAAGGCTTAGTAAGGCCACAGATGGGAATATCTACAGCTCCTTGGAATTTTGCATGGTGTATTAATTAACCTTATAAAGGAAGTGCGACATAGAAAGACCTCCAGATCAGCAGCTTGTTTAAAAAAAAAGTTTCATTTCATAGTGCTGGCTCTATGTACAGCAACTTAGGAATTGCTATACAGCAACAGAGCTGATTTTGATAAGTAAACCAGTTATGAAGGAGGAAAAAAGAGAACTGAGAACTCAAGCTGATGCTGAACAGCATGAGTGTGAAAGTTCAGTCAGTGCATACAGTGCTGTTTCTTCATATAAAGAAGAAAGCAGCACATGGGGAAACTCTCCTCTTTGCCCATCAAAGCACTTCATATATTCACAGTGTGAATTTACACAAATATTTATGTAATGAAGTACAGCAGAGCAGTAGCAGTTAATATTTGTTACATTCCAACAGCAAAATGAAAAGGTAGCATGGACTGAAACCAGTCTCTCACGTGTTTTAATCAACCCCTTATCTTATTCCTATTTGGTTTATTGTGATGGCTTTCATAATGTCCCAAGAATTCCCAAGAATCTTTAATTTTTCATTCTCCATAATAATCAAGGAAAAGAGATAAACAAAAAAAAAAAAAATCCATGATCTGTGACAAACAGGTAACTTTGGAATTTTGTTCACTCTTTGGTGTTTGCTCATCTTTTTCAAACAGTATGAAAAAAAATTATAGAAGAAAAGTTTATGCTCAGTGATGTAAACAACTTTCAAAAATCATATTAGCTACTAAATTACTTTGAAATAAGTGATGAGGTTTGTAGCCATTAAGAAATTCACTCTCTATCATTGACTTGTGATTCATTTTTCATTATCAAGCAGTATTAGAAATTATTTTGCATGAACTTTTAAGAATCACTATTTCCTGTTCAGTGGTTTTATTTTCAATTTAAGAGTGAAACACCAATAAAATTTAAAGGTTTATTGGGGAGAGGGGGTTTATTACTAGCACCAATTCCTGGAATTCTTTTCTTGCTCTACCATTTGTGCATGGGGTCAGGGAGATCAGCTGGTGGATGTGAGAGTGAGTAGGGAAAGGCTCCAGAGCTACTGCTTGGGAAACCCCCTTAGAGACGGAGGGAGCTGCAACCAAGGGTTACTAGAAACTCCAGCAGCTTTGAGAGTACTCAGGCTGGTACTGCTGAATCCTCTGAAGAAAAATAAAACAATGAGGAAAAATATTCATAATACCTATATACCAATGGATTATTATACTGATATTTTATTCAAATCATCCAAAGCCACCTACTCAAAAGCAACAAACGCTGTTTCTTGCTATCAGCTCAGTGTGTCCTGTCTGTGGCACTTTGATAGTGAACAGCTTTTCAGAGCACTGGGACTAGAATAGTTTGGAAGTCATGGGTCCAGAAACAGCTTTGGAAAACCTTGGATTCAGGTCTTTAAGAATGCTGAATAATGTCATCAACAGAGGGTGTCATTCCAGAGGTAGTGAAATATCAGGCTGTGAAAGCTTAAACACAAATACATTGTTGTCAGACCATCTATAAGGTAAGGTTAGAAGTCTGTGATGGGTTGACAGATGTAATTAGGTTTAGATGGTATTGTAAAAACCCAAGTACTTTAAATAAAAATGTAGGCTAAAATTAATAATACTTAATAAAAACCAAGAAAAAGAAAACTAGAACAGCAATTACAGACAGCTTCTTTTACAAGCTCACAGACCATTTCTAAATTAGATCTCTACCCACTGACAACTTAAGAGACCATTGCAAAACCTGAGATACTTCCAGCTTGCTTGTTGTAAATATTTAATACACAAATAGATAGATTGCCTATTTTTTTTTCTATGAGAAAGAATAATATAAATTAAAAATAATAAGAAACACAAACAGGAATGGGCAATTCTTAAATTGTTCTTAATTTTAAAAATCATTTTTTTGGGAGACACTGTGGAACTCATCTATTTTCCAAGTCCCCAGGATCTCAGATTTATCTTTATCACAAATAGAAAACTGAGTTGTTTTCAAAAACCAAGGTGTACACTGACTCTTTCATGCTTTCTACTCCTGTGGTCAAGTACCTTGCAGTTATTATCGCTTATTTGTTCAAGTGGTGAGGAAATATTAAATATCACAAGTTCTCAGCAGAGACTGGACAATAATTATCAACAGATGGCTGGCAGTAGCGTTTTGAGAGAGTGAAAGAAATTGTCCTTCCTTCCAAAACAACCTTCTTTGAGAAGCTGTAAGCAACTTACTAGTGACAGTTTTGGTTAAAATCAGATTTAACTACCTGCTTTCTCACCATGATTTTTGTGGTGCTTTTACCCTTTCTTACTTAGATGTGATGAGCAAGCACCAATGCTGAATGTCTTGATTTCCTCATAATGATGATATTTACATTTGAAAATCCTGACAACTCCTCGTAATTTGCTCACTTATTAAAAGCAATACCACTGCTGCATAATTAGACAGGTACAATTTTACAACAGTGTCTCAAGCTTCCATACTCATGCATCTTAAATGACTCCACAGAAGATGTGGAAATGCAGTGGGACAGATCCTCCACTGAAGCTATTGACAAAGTTAAAGTAATTTATGCCAGGCTCCCTTTGCATGTGATATGGTTTGTTTTCAGAAGAAATATGTGGCTAATCAAACCACTGGACCTTGAGATATTTGCTTCACAAATCAGCCCTTTCCTAAATAATTTCAAGGACGACTAATTTGCAAATACTGGGAAAAGGTAAAGACAGCTGAAATAGCTTTCACACTTCATTTTCTTTAGTATTGTGTACCTGAAGGGCTCTATCTGGGTATTGCACTCCAGGTGCCTCAGCTTGAAATGCAGTATAATCCCTAGCAAATTAATCCATAAGGCTAAATCCCCAGGCTCCCCGCCAGGTTTCAATCTGGTCTTTGTGGGCTGCTACAGAGAAAAGTGTTTTAGAGGTCATTAGAGGAAGCTGATGCTCCTTATGTTGTCATGGTTTGTATGGAGAACACAAGTACTCCCAGATCATAGTAGCAATTCAGTTGTAGTTACTTAAATAAGCACTGGAAGTGCATTCCTACTGGTTCTCAACTGCTTTGCAAGACAATATCAACCAGAGCTGCCTGGCAGGCTGCTGGAAGGAGGAGGAGTCTGCCTTGACCAGCCGCAGGTGCTCAGCACTGTGCTTTACTCACACCAGCAACATCCTGTCCTGGCTGACCCCAGTGCCTCAAGGAAAGCCTGGCTGGAGGAACTGGTACTTGGCACCACCATGGTCCTAGTGCAAAGCACTCTCATGCCATCAACCATGTCCAAAGAAGAGCTTTCAGTCCACCCCAAGGTCATTTGCATCCTCCACCCCTCTCTCCCACCTGGGGAACATCTGAAGAACCTTTCATCCAAAGCACCCCAGCTTGTCAGCAAGGCAGCTTCCAGTTTTCATTCTCTGTTGCATTTGCATCATATTTCTGGGTTTATACAGTGTTTGTTCCCTTCTCATCCCAACAGTGACAAAATAAAGAAAAAATTAAAAACCCAACAAACACTGTACCGTGAAATTTGTACGTAGTTATTGTGAGCTTATTTCATCAAAAACTGATTTATTTTTTTTTCAGAGTCCTGGTAGGGGCATAAGCACTCCCCAACTCTTTGACTGTAATTCTGCTTACAGATGACTATCATTTTAAGGGATTAATTTAAATATGATGGCTAGAGGATGTTTTTATTAAAATCTACTTAAAATTAACACAAAAACAATAAACTAAAGCTAAAAGTCAAGGTCAAGCCTGTACAGCTGGATAAAAGTTTCTCCAATTGTTTCTTCTAAAATGTGACTAATGAAAGGAGATTCCCCTTTTTACCTCACTTTATGAGTCACTTAAAACATAAAATCTGCCTTTTCTAGTGAAAACATTTCATGTAATTCTGCAAAACAAGTTAAATATCACATCATGGTTTGATACCAGGGAACTTTAAGTGTATCTGAATTTTCATGATGGAACTAACATATCACAAATTGATAAACAAGTAACATCCAACAAAAAAAAAAATTCAATCAGCTTATGTTCAGGATCACTTTTTTTTTTTCCTTGAAGATCTCAGTCATTAATATGCCTATACACAATGGTTTATCAAAGAACAGTTTGGAGACATTTTGGAAAAAGGTCTATCAACAACACTTTTTGTTAAATTAAATTCTTTTAATGTGTCACAGAAATATTTTTTTTCTTTTTTCTAAGTATCATAAACTCAAATGAAACATTAATTTAAAAAAAAATCAGCACTTTTATCCTAGCTGAGGTAATAAAACTGCTTTCATATTTTGATATAAAAAACTAAGTTTTAAAATATCCTTTAGTCACTTAGTTTGGTATTTTTATGTGTATTTCAATAAAAAAGGCCTATCCGATGAATTCCTGTCTAAAAAGTCTAGTAAGCTTTGAAGTTGAATGTCATATGACTCAATAAAAGGCTTTTTGAACTTACAGGAGAGAGTGGAACATGTAAATGTGGGCAGTAGCAGATACAAAGCTGCACATTCTGGATCTCATGCAAGCACCATGCAGACATATGCACATACACATTCAAACATGGATTTGGACTAAAACTTGCCAAAATCCCCACACAACTCTAACCAGCCAAGCCTGAAATGCTGTTCTCTTTCACATAAAAGTAGTAATAATGAATAAAAATGCTTGGAAGACCTCCAATACCTTATACAGCATAATTTCTGTTTCTCCTCTCCATGTACACCCACAGTCTTTCTCCTGCTCTAAGGTCCCTGTTCTCCCTGGTTTCTCACCAAGGTAATATATTTGCACCACTCGGAATGAAAAGCAGCATTCTGAATTATAAGTGCAAAGGAAATCTGTGCTCCTAAAGCTTTCTTACCGTTTCTCGGGCTACTACATTTCATTACCCAAACAAAGATCCCATTCAGCATAGAATCATCATACCACACACTGGACATGAGGCTTGGAGTTAGGTCACCTTTTTTTGACTCTATATTTCCCTCCTTGCCTCATGTGACCTTGGACAATCAATTCAGTATCTGGTATCTCAGCTTCTCCTTGTGCTAAATCCTGGAGGAAATTCTTCCATGCCTGTAGTTTTTAAGATAAAGGAGTAGTTTACACAAAGAAAGAGTTTAGTACCTAAATCCTAAATTGCATCTGGACAGGTTCTACTTTCCTCTAGTCCTAGAGGCATCTATATATTCCAGTTGCACCTCTCTGTAATCTGGAATCTCCCCAAGTGTGTGGATGTCTGTCTTAAACACCCTCCAAGCTGAAGAGATGCGTGGGTGTTTCCTGCCTCAGCTTGATCAGGCTTCAGGTTCCATCCTCCTGTGCTTCTCAACCAGTACATCCTCCTGGCTGGGATAGAAATCTTGGAATGGCATCCACCAAGGCAGAGAGCACCTGGAAAGTGCCAGTAGGACAGGATTTCAGGCTACCCCTAGCCTCCATGTTTCTTGTTGCATAGCTTCGATGTCCACTGATGAGGTTTCATTTCATTTCATTTCATTTCATTTCATTTCATTTCATTTCATTTCATTTCATTTCATTTCATTTCATTTCATACATTCTCAGGTATTTCACTGAATCAGAGAATAGTTTAGATTGGAAAAGACCTTTAAGGTCACCAAGTCCAACTGACAACACAGCATTGCCAATTCCACCCGTAACCCATGTTCCTAAGCACCACACCTTCACATATTTTAAACACCTCCAAGGGTGGTGACTCCACCACTTCTCTGGGCATCCAGTTCCAGTTCTTGACAACACCTTCATGGAAATGTTTTCTCTAATATCCAATATAAACCTCCCCTGGAAAAACTTGAGGCCATTTTTACTCAATCTATAAATTGTTATCTGAGAGAAAAGAGTGACCCCCACCTGGGTACAACCTCCATTCAGGTGGTTGTAGAGTGACAAGGTCTCCCCTGAGTGTCCTTTTCTCCAGGCTAAACACCCCCAGCTCCTTCAGCAGCTTGTCATAGGACTTGTGCTCCAGACCCTTCCCCAGCTCCACTGCCCTTCTCTGGACACATTCCAGAACCTCACTGTCTTTGTTGTCATGAGGAGCACAAAATCTAACACAGAATTCCATGTGCAGTCCTACCAGTGCCAAATGTGTGATTGTTTCCTAGAAGATCCTGTTGTCTCAGTTTTATCTGTGCATCTACAGCTTAGCCACAATCATTAGTGCAATCATGAGTCCTAAATGAGAAGCTAGTGCTTCTTTAGCTTGTAGTATTGCCATGCTTGATGATTTAATGCCTTAAAATAAAATCATTTCCACAACTGCATGGTGAACGCTAGATAGTGACTGAATATTAAAAGTTCAGCAAACCATTTTGAGATATTTAACACTTAAAAGACAAAACTGAAGATAAATTAGGTCAGTCTGTGGACTAAATATAAATAAGGATTCCTTACAAAATCAAGGTTGACTTAGACCATCCCCAAAGCTGTAAGATAGTTTTCACTGCCATGACTCCAGTCCTATGCCTGTGATTAACTACAAAAATTAAGCTTATATACTATATGTATTGATATCTTATGCTAGACAGAATCCCTGTTGCTTTTTCTTATTTCCAGATGAGCAGGTACAGACTGCATTGTCCTGTGTAGCTGAAATGTGAAATGAAGCCAGCTGAATTCTTCAACTTTAGGTATGACACAACTCCCTTTGGAAACATGATAACCTAAGTGACTGTAAATGTGTTGCAGTCTCCAGGCCTCTGAAAGAAATCTTCATGTTTAAAATAGAATTAGCTATTCTTCAAACAGCATGCCTTGAAAAATTATTCTCATTTAAGTGGGTACAAATGAAATATTAATGAGGCTTCCGTAGGAAAACAAAAAGAATAAATAATGTGAGAATAAGCATATTGCAACAAAACACATGTGCTGCTCTGGCTTTAAAATTCTCCTGTGAACTTGTGACATACTCTCTTTAGAGGCTTACATAAAGAAATATTGAGTGCTGTCCATGATTCTGTTTAGCTACCATTAAAAAGCCATTATTCAATAACACAAACAGCTTAGTTTCACCTCCTCTAAGGTTGGGGTTGTTCTTGGTGGGTTGTTTTTCTTTTTTAAGTCTGAAAAGAGGACAAGACACAGCTATACTGTGTGGCTGCTGGACAGGAGGTGCCATTGTGGCTACCAGAGTTTTATTTATCCTTAACCCTAAGAAGCAGCCCTTCAACCAATAGCCTTCTCTATTGCCTTTCCACTGGAAATTTAGCACAATACTTTGCTCTATTCCCAAGATGGTTTTTAATGGCTGTTTCTTGTTACAGAGAAAAAGCTTCTTCTGAGTTGGGCATGTTTCCAGTGCAACAAGTAACAGCACTTACCAGGAACTTATACTGCAATCTTTTGATTCTCAGAGAAGATTCACTAGTACTGGCCAGCCTTTATGGCAGCTTGCTGGTGTTGCTTAGATGAATGACTCATTTCTGAAAGAACCAAGTGGGAAAAGAAAAAAAAAATGCAAGCGTACACTGGGAAAGAAAAGAGCTTTTGCCACTGACATAGCTATCCAATCTGATTTCCAATAAATATCTACAGTAATAGGTCCAACATGACTAGCAAAGTGTCATGAAGACACGGCTTCTGAGCAGTTGTAAACACACACACGTACACTCACATGTGCACACAGATCTAGCAATCACAACCTGTGGCTATCAGAATGAAAAGCATTAATCATTTTTAATGGTCAATCTGTTTAAAAGATGTTCTAACTGATTATTGGTGTAAAATAAAATAAACATTATACATACAAATCTTATTTCCCAAAAACTGAATCACTTTTGTCAGGTATTTAACTTAAACCAGCAAAACAGACCATCAAGAAGGCAGCATTGAAATGGATGCCTGCAGCAATGCCCAGTCAATGGCCTCTTTATTTGTTAAAGATGGATTATTTTAAATAAATTACAGAGCACTTGCACTGAATAAACAGAGTCTCAGTGGCTGTGGCATGCTATACATGCTTAATTGAGCCACAGAAATCCTAAATGACTACTGAGCTGTGTAATCACCTTTGATTTTTCTGATAGGACCTGATTCTTTAGGTAAAAACCAAGCCATTGAGGACTGAAAAGCAACTCTACCTTGAGGAAAATAGAAAGTTTAATCTGGAATATATACTTATAATACTTGGGAAACCACAGAAATGGAGTGTTCCAATAACTGAACACAAGGCAGCTTCAGAAGTGAACGATCTGCGTGTCATTTTTATTTGAGCTTGATATGTTAAATGTCCCAAATGTTTATGTTGTATAAGCCCACTTAAACATTGCAAAGTGCAACAGATTCATTGGCAAAATAAAAAGTATAGCTTTTTTAGTTTTGCTTGCTGTCTTTTTTGCATTGATACAGCACATTTTGCGCTCACATGAACCCAGGGGTTTTCTTAAGTAATCGTGTAATTTGACCGTTTTTGGGGAACCTGTTAATGTGATTTACTTGGAGTGTTACCTATGGCTTCTGTAGGCTGAAGTAAAACATCAGGTCAGATACCAGGAAAAGATGCTGTAATCCTTACTGATAATAGTCTTCATTTTGAGATTGTGTTTTATTAACTCTTTACATTCCAGTCTTTATGTAACTCAGCCAACAAAAAAAAAAAATCTGAAACAAAGCTATACTTGGTGCACAAGACTTACATGATCAGACCCTTCCCTTGACATAAATGAATCCTGACCTAATGACATATGGAATTCATTTTGACAGAAGCTATGACCTTAAATAATATTACTTCCATTTGTCAATGTCTCTGGAAAATGGTTTGACATTGAGAAGCAGTTTGAAAACTACCTTGAATAGCAGCAATTAAAAGAGAGACTGATACTGTTGGGCACTTTAATAATGATTGCATACCTGGATTTTCTCTAAAAAATTTTAACACCTACAACTTTCTTTAATAAGCAAGTATAAAAATGCTCAGCTGTGAAATACTTCTCTTTCTAATGAAGCACACTGAGCTATATTTGCAGTTTCCACAATTTCACTGTGTATTTGTGAAAAAAGAGATACATGACTTTAACAATGTTGGAAAAGCAAGTGCCTGTCAACATCCAATTGAAACTGATGAGCATTTAAAATGGAAATTTTATCCGTACACGATGAGGCCAAGAAAATTAAGAATATATTATTGGATGTAGGAAATAAAGTACTCTGACAATGTTATGAAGTTTTTGAAAATAAGACCAGGCTGCTCATAGTGTCAGAAATTGGTCAACTGAAGGTGCTCATCAAGCTTACAAGCTTTGTCCAAAGCAGTTGAACTGTTCCTATGTGACTTTAGAAAGTTAGACAAGGAGGCTATAGAGGAATTTGAAGGTATTGGTGAAGTTCTTGGTGCAGTTTTGGTTATTCCCTTGATATTTTTCATAACATGTTTGAGAAAATCCTTTTGTCATGAATGTCGGCCCTTCCTTGAGCGAAAACACTTGGCCTGCCTCCTGGGCCTGAGCAGCACACAGCAGGGAGGACACAGCGAGCAAACACAGCTGCCACAGCTCTGTTTAGCATCATCACACTGTTTTCTCAGGGAAAGGAGAAAACACTTAATGTTCCCCCCAGTTAATTTCTTTAGTGGAATTAATGAGAAAAAAAATCTGGAACCTATTATGTTGACTTGTGAACATAACAATAGGGAAAATCCCCCAAATATATGAGAGAAATTTGCAAGGACAGAAGGCTCTGCATGTCTTTCTCAGGCTGTTCATACCAATCCAGGACATAATTATATTTATGTTGTCTTTGGCAATACAATTTTTTTCCCTTTAGCCACAGAGATATTCTCAGGAGGCCACCAATCATGCAGAAACCATATGGTAAATTCGGGTATAAAATTCAAATAGCCTGGTGCCACACAGCCATTCCCTGCTCCAGCCTGAGTATTACAGAGCAATGTAATAGGCATGACCAAGCCTATCAACTTTTTGTACTATCAGCCCCATGGGAATAACAGCTGTGCCCATCAACCCCAGAGATGAACTAGGCACACTTCTGTTTCCTTGGTGGCCTAAAAGTAGAATCTCATGTAAGCAGTTTGGATTGGTTTCCCATTGGTCCTTTTAAAACTTTTTTTTTAATTTTTCTCTTTAAATATGGCTCCATGCTAGCCAGAAACCCTTTTGACTGTGTGTGCTGCTAACTCACAGGCACATCTGGCTGTGTTCAAACATTTAAGTGCTTTTTATGGTTCCCTTTGGCCAACAAGCACATCTTACAGAGACATTCATCGAGAGGATTCCTCTGCTCTGTCCAAAAGCCAAATAAGCTCAAATAATAGAGACACTGATAAAAAATCTGGTAAAGAAAAATTTTCAGAAACAGGAGAGGAGTGATTGTATCTCACACAAGTCCAGGCAGAACTAAAGCCCACAAGAAATGGAGACCTGAACAGTGCCTCATGTGTGTAAGGGAAAATATGTCATAAATGGTTTACTGAGACTTACCTAAATCAGGAAACAGGCTTGAGCATTAAAATTGTAAGACACAGTTAATAGAAAAGACTCAATAGGACACAGGGGAAATAGCTGGATGGGTGCAGAAGTATGCTAAGTCCAGGAAAGAGAAATGCTATAGCCAGTGCAGAAAAGGCAGCTGACACAGTGAAAAAAATAATAGGAAACTTACAGCCCTGAAGTGACCAGGGACAGAGACAACCAAAGGATTCTGCAGATAATGGCCTGTAGCAAGCTGAAATAAAGGGATCAAAGGGCACTTGGGTACCAGTTATCTTTTAAGTGAGAGAAAATTGGTAGAGGTGCTGCAGAACTTGGGGAGTCCTAGATCCTGGATATAGCCCACAAACTCTGTTTAAAAAGTGAGAGTTATGAACCAGAAATCAAGTACTATACACAAAAACAAATGAGATAAATTAATTTCTTCCCAGTGCAGGAATTTCTATTAAACAGATTTTTCTCTATATTCATAATATTTCTAGCAAATCCTCATCCATATCCAGATAGGCTTTACAGTTTGAAGAATCCAACCCTGTGAAAGAATGCATCTTCCACAAATCAAATCCTAGAACAAATATTGTGAGAGATATTAAGAAGGATATGCTACATTTATTTATATAGTGTCTTTAAAGCCAAAACATTTCAAAGTGCTTAACTAATTATTGATCAGCACAGATGCCCTCACAAGTGTATTCACTGAGCAAAAGGTCACAGCTATCCTTATGTGAGGAACAACTATAATTAATGCCCATGTGGAAGAAGAGCATGTGAGCTGTCTTCAGAAGTGTGGCAATTAGTAAATGTTACACTCCCCTCATGCACCTTCTCTGCCTGTGTCAGACTGGGCAGCAGTCACCTTTTCAAGTAAGAGGGAAATTGAACAGCATAAAAATAAACAATTTGTGAAGGATGTGCTAGGATGAGAAGAACAGGAGCAGAGTTTTAAACATTATACCAGGCACTGACTAAAAACATCACTTATTAAAATCATACAATAAGAAGGTCTTCACTTTGCTATTGTAAAAGATAAGCATTCAGACTTTTTAAAGTAATCAAAGGTATTTTTACACTGATGTTTCCAATTCCAACACCCACCTTCACATATTGCCCACGAAAATCTCTTCTGTATGCTGACACACTGTGCTCTATATGTGCTTTTCTGAGACAATCTTGCAACAGTTTTGCTTTGATCTCAAAAGGAAACCAAGGAAACCAATAAAAACCAGTGGCATCCAAACAAGGGGGTTAAAATGAGCTTTCCAGACACAGATCACTCAGTCCCTTGCTAGGGCTGTTTGTAAACAATGCCTACAGCTATTTTTTAATCTTTCTCATATTTTAATGGATCACGACTCTAATTTGTATTTGACTGTCAATTGCTGCCATTTATATTTTTCATCTCCTTTTTCCACTTATAATGGAAAGTATCTCCACTTCCATTTACAATGATATCAGAGCAACACTGCAGCCTACAGGTATAAATAGATTAATAATTAGCATAGATCCTTCTCCCTCCATGTAGGCTACAGGTAGCATTCTGTTTCAACCTTCAGCAATGCAAATAAGCTGATGTTGGCAGTATATCATGAGCTGCTCACCAGTCATTTCCTTAATGACTTGCTAATTTTCCACTCCATATCCTCCACATGACACACTGGAACCTCATATGGCTGTGTAGACCAGCACAACTGAGAACGCAGCCCATCTAGATAGCCCTATGATTTTGTTTATGTGCCAGGTCTTGTTTCTGTTTTCCCCTTAAGGAATCTGCTTGTGATTTTTAATTTAGTCTCTAATGGTGACACAAATATAATTATTTAGCTATTTACCTTCTGCATCTACTGTTCCTCCTGCTAATCTGCAGCTGCCTGAATTCTGTCATGAAACAGAGATTAGTGTTTTTATTTTCTATTCAGCATTTTATTCTTGTTCTTTTGGTTGACTCAAATAAGAAGTAGACAGCTCTGAACCTAGTCCTCTTTACTTTTTTCTTTTTAATTAAGAATAAAATAACTTGTATCCTTGATTTTACCCTTAGAACATAGCTTAATACATGCAGAACACAATGTAACCTTTCTTGGATTGGAATACTATTTTCAATGAGTTTTAGAAGCATTAATAGCTGAAAAGTACCATTGTATCCCAGGGTATGGCAATCTCCAGAAATAACAAGGATATTGTTTTTCTTTTGTATCATAACACTGGGATTTACCAGACTAACATAGTAGGACTCTCATTCTGAAAATCACATTTTCCTATCTATTGACTGAAATAACCATGCTGTGCAACCACAGACCGAGGAACTTAGGTTTGTTTTGACTCAGTAATACCATATGCTCCAGAGAGAAAGTCCTTAAGGCTGTCCTTGCAGGGTGTGTGCCCATGAAGCGATTGCCTAGAAGTCACTGCCCTGTTGACAGTGGACCCTCTGCTGGCACAGCCTCAGGAATCAGAAGATGGAGGAAGACTGAGCTCAGGGCTGTGGATTAGCACCTTGCAGTGTGCAGAGCCTGGAAAAGGAGCTGTCAACCACATGGGGACTCCAAAGAGTACATGTCATATGTGAGTGTCTCATACTTACAGACTGCTTTTCCTGGGCCTGGTGACCAAGCTGAAGAATGTTAGCAACACTGAGTTATTTAAATATTAATAAATATTTTAAAATAAAACCTATGTGCTTGGTCTCCCTTCCTGCATACAATGGCTGGCACTGTTACCTAGAAAAGAAGAAATTCAGATTTAAACCTTCTTTCTTTAAAATCTCTAGAGATTTTAAAGTGGTTGAACTATGTGTTATCACACATTTACATCTGCCCAGTGTACACACTGCTTTTTGATTTTCACTGGCACTCGTTAGCCTTGGGTCAGCAATGTGCCAGCTACTCATACTACATTGTACTTGAGCTGGCTCTCATTTTGCTAGCTTGATTCCAGGGTTAGAAGAGCAGAGTCAGTTTTGGTGTCTTCTGACATTTTTTTAATATGAATCTGGGGCACAGCAGTGCCATCAGAGGAGGACATAAATTCACAGCACGTGTGGTAGCATTACTGCAGCACAGGGATCCAGATCGTGGTGTTCAATCAGTAATGGGAACTCAGGGAGAAACAACAAGTTCCATTGTTGCTGAAAGGAATTAGAAATAGAAAGCACATTCTGCATAAAAAACTGAAGAATTAAATCATTACAGCTACAATACTAAGAGTAAGTACATGCTCAGAGCAACAGAGTAAGTCTAAGATGTAAATTTCAAAAAGGAGAAGCAAGGCTTTTTAGTGTTCTGCTGGATTGTTTCTCTTAATTTAGAGTTTTAAGAACATAAACATCTAATATATGAAATGCATTACTGAATTTCCCCATGCTACTCAGATCACACAACAGTCTCTTACAAGCCAGTGTTTGCTACTTAGTGTGTTTTTTTTAAAAAGCCATCAGTGAAGCAAACCACTTCACTGATGTACCAATTGTGGTACATGTTTGACTGCTTTTATAGTTCAGGACATGAGGTACTTTTTTTTTTCCTTTTTTTTAAGGTAATCTAAGGAGATGGAGCACAGCCAGGGAAACAGCCAAGAGAATGGACAAGTAACATAAGAAAAACAGAAAGAGCTGGCAAAGACAAAACACAAAGGAAAAGACTTGGTGAACAATAAATGAGACCCAGAAATACAAGGATTTGGAATTGATGTTTATTTTATTTGAGATTAATAGCAAAAAAGGACCTATAACTGTAGTACAAATTGCTCAATGCCCCATATGGTGCCAATATTATGCCATTCATTATACTTGCAGGTGTATTATTTCTAGTTCCCCAGATAAGAAAAAAAGTTTTCCATGTATTCCTTTGTATTTTGAAATGTATTTTTTCACTGCCATATTGCCAGAGGTTCTTATTCTTCCAAACTCAATAGTAACTAATCATTTTCCTGGCTGCAGACTGGGAGTATGGTTACTATTTTGTACAGGTAATTCGTCCATCTTTATTAAAAAACCACTCTAAATTTTGATCTGCCTGTATTTCAAGTTTTTTCCTAAATGTTTGTTTTCCCCAGTGAGAAATGTCTATTAAACCTTATTTATGTTCCTAACTACAAACCTGGTTTCCATCTTTTGGGATGAAAAGTTTCTTATTAGCAATAATGATGCACTTTCTTCTCAGAGATAATTTCAAAAAATATATCAGCACAACAAAGTGAAGTCTAACATAGCAACATCTTTCCCTACTGCTTGCAACCACTGTGACGTTGCTGTTATTGCCTGATTTAATGTTGCTGACTGCTGACTGCTCCACAGCAGCTGTGGAAAGGATTTCAACAGAGATAAAGTGTCCAAAATCCAGCAGTAGAGCAAATGAGGCTAGAGGGGGTCTGTGGTGCTTCTGATTCCCACTCCTCATATCCACTGACAGAGAACTTAAATTTTTCTGGCTCCTGCAGTGGCTTAGCAAAGCTTCTGAGTGAGGAAAACGATTGAGCTCCAAGCCTGGTCTGAGGACACTTATCCTGCCTCCACAGACACCCTCATGCCAAAGGGAAAAGCCCCATCTCCAGCCACCCCAGGGCACAGAGATCCTATGTGACACCCCATGTGACACCCAGGACTCCTGTGGGACATGAGCACCCATCGTGTTCCCTGTGAGCACTTCCACGTGGGGACCCTCTGGCTCATAATGTATTCAAGCTTGCTAAAAGTTCATGGGAATAGCCTACAGTGTTAGGCTGTAAAATTCAGAATACTTAGCAGGCATCTACTCCTTGAGAAAATATTTCTTTTTTGTTTTAATTGGTGTACCAACTTTATGTTACTGATTCTATCAGACACAGCCAAGGAGCCTTTTCTGGGTTCCCAGGCAAGTGTCTCAGCTTTGATACAGGATTCAGCAGAACTAACTGCTGAATTTTGCTTTGTTTTGATTTCTGTAAGTGAAGATATTTAAGGTGGTGGTGATTAATGAAAGATCATTCCTTCCTTTGGCAATTAATCCTCCAAACTGAGGAAAAAAAATAAAATTTTAGTGCCTGATGCTTTCCTTAGAACTTTAAAAGAACATGACCATGACAGTGTGGAGAAGTCCAGGCTCATTCATCCTCTTTTGGAAATGATATTTTTAGACAACATTCCAAGGGGGGAAAAAAGCTTTTAATAAATCTCTTCTTACTTTACCTTTCCAAGGAAATGAGAATTTATGTCCTACCAATAATCTACTCTAATAGTCCAACGAGTAGGTTTCCTTCAGGCTACATCCTGCAAAAGTGTAATAAGGCATTTATGAAGCAAACTACATCATGAAATCTGATACTCTCCTTTGGTATATTGTTACATGCACCTTACAAGAAATATCATTTGGTGGGGGGAAGACAATCCAGAAAATCAGTCCCCCTCCTGTTGTTTGCTCTGTCTCTCATGAGCACTCACACACCCATACAGATACACACGTGAATTGACTTGCTTCCATAGACCACAGACATCATCATCCCTTTTCCTCACTCACCCTCCCTCCATGCTGTCCTTGGAAGCTCATTCTTCTGCCATGCCAATTTTATCTCTTTGATTCATTCACCACTCTGAACAATGTTGCTTTTCCACAACAGTTTTAGATCTTACCACGGGTCTGGATATCTTACATACCACTGGCCCCCTTCTTCCAGATAATTTTATAATTTCACAGAGCATTTTCATTTCTCAGTGCATGAATTTAACACACGTAACAGCAGCTAGAAACCAGAAATAAACCCCACACAGATTGATCAGTCTGCTCTCTGCAGACCATCAACAAATTCTCTCTGTAATTGTGAATATTTTGGATTTAGACCTTGTGAGTTACTGCCTAGGCAATACAAGGTTTGACACAAACTTTTCTGTTTGTGTCCATTAGGAAATTTACTCCAAATGAAACTAGACCTGGAATAAATACAAATAATGAAGTATGACCAAGTTTTCAGAAAGATAGAGCTTTTGAGGTAAAAGCTGGTAAGTGATCACCTTCATATCAGTTCTATGTGGGCACAGAACCTCACCCAATTTTGCCTTTCCTCCATTCTGTGGTGTTATAATAATCAGTACACACAAAAATAAATAAAACTCACTCCTTTTTCCAGTTCCAGAAATGTCCATTCTGGTTAACAGGGTGATGAAGAGTAGAAGGAAGTATCACAAAGTGTTTCGACAAGGCAATTTTCAATCTAATTTCAGTATCAGGCACTCATTTCCCCATTTAAAACATGGAAAGTAAGAAAAAAAAAGCTTAACAAATCAATGCTACAACTTTAAATCTGGCAGTGCTTGTCTTTCTGCTTCCCGGGAGAGGATTAATTTGTTTCTTCTCATTCTTTGCTCTTTATTATTTCAATTGGAGGATATAAAAGTGCTATTGAGAGTTTTGAAGGATAAACACTCTATATGGTAACTGCTTAAAAAAAATAAAATTTATTGAGAGTGCAGACATTTTTATCACATTAATGTGACCTATTAATGATAAAGGAAATTCCCTTCATCTAACAAGCTTTGTGTTTACAAATGTAACAAGAGATGTTTTAATTCTCACCATAAATCTAAGGAAGTTAAAATCTTAACCCCAAGGTACTTAATATAGTTGATTCTACATTTAAAGGGAATGTTGTTAACATTTATATTGTTTTTGTTACCTACAACACAGAGATCAACTATTTCAATATTCATTTCATTTTATAGATAAGGTTTAACAAGTATTTCAAAGAAACTTACCTGTAATAAAAGTGAGGTAAAATCATACCTGCTATAAAATAAGAGGCTACAAATTTCTCTATTAACACAAGTAATACATGGAATTGCACATGACCAGAAAGCCACAATCTTATAAACCAAACATATTTTAAGAATCAGACACAATTAATTTGCCTGTATTAATTTAATAGAGACAAATTAGAAATGGCTCAGCCATTCTTTCTTTCTGACAATGTATTTTGTTGCATTTTTAATAAGTTGTCAGCAGAATTTTTTCATTAATGTAGAAATATTCCCAAGTTGAAAGACTATCCGCATTCAGTGTGGAAAGAGTAGGGTTTGATGACTGGTGTATGGTGAGGTGCAGTTCTGTCACTGGGGACTGCCTTTCACAGCTTATACTAGCCAAGAATATCTGCTATTGGATATATCTTGGTTTCCTTAAAACACTCATTATTATCCACATTGTTGAGTAAGGAAGTGTTCAAGGGCTCTGGTCATCTCTTATATCACCAAGACTGTGCCCATCAAGTGATAAGTGTAATCAGCATCTCTCAAATATTCTGACAGGATTTCATGTGCCTGGATGGTCCTAAGGATGTTTAGGGGATTTGGCTGGGCTGAGAAGCACAGGATGAGGCCATGAACAGGTTTCCCAGCTAAAGCAAAGGGAAGCTCATTAAAACAAGAGGTTTTGTGGCAGGAGAGAAATCTGAGATGTGGTCAGGTACAGATTCCACGTTTCTAAGATGGGTCTCCCTCATTTTGAGACTTTCAGTCTTCTCTCCTAGTGTTTAAAATCCACGAATATCTGAAAAGTATACCTTTAGCAAGTACTGAGCTATGGTCCCCAAGAATCACTTTACTTGTTAGCTCAACTAAAGTTTAAAACAACTCCTGCATTGTTGTGTGAGTTAAAGCTACACCTAAAGTTGTAACGCCTTCATGCCTTTCAGGAAAATCTCAGAAACTGGAGCAAAAATTTATTTTGCCAAAAATAAACCACTTCAGAGCCAGGAATCATGCCAGGCTGGTAATGTTCACTGGCATTGGTGTATTCTACTAGGAAACATGAAAAGCAAAGAATATAGAAGTCTTAGGAATGCAATATCATATCCCCTCATCCAAAACCACTTTGATGACACTTGATAACACAGGCCATGATTTTAATGTATTTCAAGATTCTTTCTCCATTTAAAAATAATAAGATTTTACACTTTTCCCTACACTTCCAACATCACAACCCTTTTTCCTCCAAGAGCCTGTCAGATTAAATGAATGATACATTTGACCATCCACAGTAATTAAAGTGCATGGCCTGAAACCAAAATTTTCTGAGTTTCAGTTGTAAATATTTGTATACTTTAAAAGGTAAAAAAATTAGCAGTCAAAGTTTCATAAACAACTGGAAAAATTATTGAAGAGAGTGCTTTATTTTTAATTCAAAGTCCAAATAAAGAATAAGTATACATTTCTCTATGTGTGTATCTCAGCCATTTGTTTTAAAAAAATTAAGTTCAATAGAAACTGGCAGTATAAGAATCACATTCCTTCTGCCCTTTGCTCAGGCACGATGCCACATAAGTTTGATGCCATAAAATTTAATTTTTTTCATTTTGAATGATTTACAGCAGAGCAGAACCTATAAATCAGAACAGTAACAGTGGTTATGAATAGGGATGTATGTTTTTCCAAAATGTCTAAATGAAATATTTTGAAACATGGTAAAAGAACTGCACAGTTCTCCACCTGGCAGCCATAATTGAAGTTAATAACACTTGTTTAGACATAAGGAAACTCTTTGACACCTAGGCTTTTTTTTTTTTTTTTAATAAAATGATCAAACAATCATCATCTAGTTTTAAGAAATCAAAGCAGTTAGTTCTGGCAATATGTTCTATGAAGACAGTCTTTCTTTCAGCTGTGTTTCCAACTATGTCTAATAATTTTCAAGGTACACACCAATTCCTTAGCATAATTCCTTATTTTAATCATACACCATATTATTAATCTTATTGCAGCTCTTAGGAGCCATTACCATAGTGGCAGTGACAGGCAATATAAAACACATTCTATGAAGAGGTTTTGATAACCTCAACATGTACTTTTGATTTTAATGCATTTCAGATGCATGTTTATATTTGCAGTGTCTTCTTTGCATATGTCACAGGCAGAAGATGATAAGGCACAATTGATTATTTCCCCACAGCCAGTCGTACCAAGCCTTGGAATACTCCTCTTCTTGTCCATGATGGCATTCAGAAAGCATAACCTCATAAATGAATACAGTTTATTTGTTTAAGGAAAAACCTTTTTTAAAAGAGAATGAAGCCAAACTGGTTAAAGTTTCTCTATTCACTCACTAATTCCTCCTGGGCCTGATTTTCCAGTGTTCTTCATAAACTTAAGTTAAAGGGTGCAGGGAGATTGATGAAACTCTTCTGGTCCTGAATCTTCAACCTAACATACTTGCTCACTCCTGGAAGCTGTGAAATATTTTGTCTTTTTTCCTAGAGGCTTTCTGTGATCAACCCCTCATAGAGTTCTGGGTAGAAGAACATCTAGGTCTTTTGTTGAATGCTCATTTCTCTTGTTTCCCCAAGAATCATGAAAAAAGCACATTTACAGACACTCCTGTAGTGGAGAGCTTCTTGCTTCCAGCCACCTCTATCTCCACAGTGGAAGGGAGGAGTCCTCCATATGATCAAACTGCTGAGTAAAATCTTCTGGAACAGGCACCTCACAACTAAAGTATGTGCAGTAAGAGAAAGAATGATACTTGTATTTAAATTTAGGCTCTTTTATCACACTTTCCTTGCATGTGTGGCTTTTCCTTTCCCTATTAAACTGCTTTTATCTCAACCCATGAGCTTCCTCACTTTTACTTTTTTGATTCTCTCCCCCATCCTGCTGTGGGGGCAGCAAGCTAGTGGCTGTGTGGGGTTGAGCCAGCTGGGGTTAAACTATTTCACCCATCATATAGGCTGAAAATTCTCACTGTGAAGATTAATACTTCTTTTCCCAGATTTGTTAAATACCAATCACTCAGATGTTTTACAGAGTACACCAATTCAATATAAGGTGAGACTATAAACCTATTATTTTAGAATAAATGTATTGCCTTGAGTAAAACATAGATAATTTGTAGGCAAATTTCCATTCAGTAAGGAACAAAGCAACCTAACCAGACACCAAATCAGAAGTATGTATGCTCACTTAGGGATTTGCATTAAACCTAGATTATTGCAAGTTCATGTGTCTTGCACAGCCTGAAATACATTTATCCAGTAGATGTCCACATGAACATAACTTATGTTGATAAACAATAATGACCTACAACCATTGTAAGGTTTTTTAAAGTTATTGTAAAGGATCTGATCCTTCATGGACTGTTCAGATAAAATTCTTGTAGATTTCAAAGGGAAAGGAGTATCTGTGGCATCCTGACAGCCCAAGTACGCACAGCACAGCATGAAAAGCCATCAGATGGTGATGTCACAAACCAGGGTCTGCCCTCATAAACCCAGGAAATACCAATCCATTTATATCTCATCATCTTAACCCTGAACTTCTAGGTAATGGTTTTACCCTGTATTCCCTGCTTTTCCAAGATGTTGTCCTGCTCCCTCTTAACTTGATTTACTCTACTTATTTCAGCTGCTGACTTTGGCTCTTTATTCCAGCTCTAACCAACCGCTGTATAAAGACACATCCTGAGCTGCTCTGGTGCAGAGTGGCAGAGGACTCATTCACAAAGCCCCAGCCCAGGTAAATAAGCTCCTCCTTGTAAACTGGGCTAGAAACATTTAACCAAGTCCCTCAGACACCATGAGCAAGGATGCCCATACCTCCTAAGCCCAGGACAAAAAAACAAGGCTAAAATGCTCTCAGCATTTGATTTAGTACTTGGTTTGGCTGTTTTATGTAGGAGAAAAATCAATCAAAGGGAAGGGCATATTTTGTAACCTCACAACCCAAACAGTCCACTTGCATGCAGCTGAGGGAAGCCCTGCATTTTGTCACTTGAAAGCCTTCCTAAAATTTTATACATTTTTCACTCAAAAATCAAACACCAAGTGCATGTGCATAAAAGTCACAGTCAGATTCCTCAGCTGGGCAAATGAAGTTTGTTTTTCCAATTTGAACTACAGAAAACTCCTCCTCATATAATTCTCTTCAAAGTCTAAAATTTGTTCCAGTGATAATTGCTGAATTTATGTGTATTTAGAACCCAGTACTTAAATAAAATAGCTACATTGGGTGATTATGTTTAAACACTGTGCCAATTTCTTTGAATAGGAATGTAGTAAATTACTACTGATTACACAAATACTGATTAAAATTTTAAGGCAAATAAATAATGAAGAGGGATGTTATTTATTTGTCCAAATACTCTTAAAAGTGCAGTCATGCCAAGCACAACTTCCAAGAAAAGCAGGGGATGGAAATACAGTGTTATGTCAGTGGACAGCCTGGACTGAATCATTAGGACAGCATGTTTTAATGTTTGCTCCATCTGCCTCTCTATTTTCCCTTGTTGTCTCTGTAACACTATAAACTGAGCTCTTACCAGGAAAACTCTGACATTAACTTTGCTCTTGCAGCTCCTGTTGAGCTTACTTGGATTTTTCTTTTGCACAAGCTGATACAAAAGTGGAGATGCAACCTGTAAAGTCAAGGGAAATGTTCTCAAATCTTGTACATTGCTCCTCCATGTAGCACCTGCAAGTGCCTTCTAAAACCTTTGGATGCAAATGCAAATCTGCCTCTGGAAGCCACTAATGCCTGTCCTAAACACTACCTTCAGTCTGGTTTACAAGGAAGGATATTGACAGGTGAATAACTTCTGCCTAGGGCTAGGCAGAGAAATTATGATTTAGATACTCTTGAGTAAAAATTGCTTTTAAACTAACCTGATTCTTGGTGGAATGTGCTAATAGCATGTAGCATACACAGAGGATAAAATTGTTTAAGTTCCACACAGTTCATAGTGGAGTCTCAGGTGATGCCAGTCAGAAGAACTTTAATTGTACTGACAACAAGGACAGGTGGCTGATTTGCCTGAGCTGATGCTATCTGAGCAGAAGCAGTTGAAATGATGATAGTATTGCAAACAAAAGCTGGGATCCTGGGCTGATGTACAGCTGCATGTGTTGTGCAGTGTCTTTGTGCAAGCTGTGAAACTGATCCCTGTGAATGTCACAAACCATGATGGCCCATATAGAGCTGTAGGGTTCTAGACAGCATTTCAGTATTTCTCTCTCTGTACCATCTCCTCAGACAAGCTCAAAGCAAGGTTTCATTGTGCTTCACACCTCTGATACTTCTCAGGTATACTTAGTCCCATTATGTCCATCCTGTTCCCTTTTAAAAGTGACCTAAAATGGAACAAAATGCTCCAAGCCAGAAGAAATAGGTACAGGCATTTTTATGATCATGTTTCTAGTGGGTTTTTTTCTTAATTAAATTTTGAAACCGAATCATTCACACTCTAATTTCTTTTGGCAATTGAGAAAGAAAAGCTAAACCAGATGAAAGCCTGTGGTTTATACACTGATACCAAATCTCATTCACAGATTTTCATACAGATTTTTATAAGAAACAGTATACACCTTAAATGAAAGGAGCTGCCCCTGCCCATCAGCCATAGAACAGTACGGTTCAGCTCACACTGGAGCTGACTTTTTACCCTCACATGTGCTCTGTATGGATATATAAAACAAACCCATAGACACCGGAGGAGCACAGCCTTTACTGATCAAAAAGGAAATCTATAAACACACATACAGGCTCTAATTATTGGATATGACCATTAAAACATGGAATTACTTACCTGCTACTTCACATGAAATTACATGAAATACTATTACCACACACAATTTTTTTTTTTTTTGTCTTTTATTTTTTCATTTCACCAACTCTACTGGATATACAGAAACAACCCTAATGTCCCAAAAAAAAACCCCTAAAAATAAAACTAAAAATTTAATTGTGAACTAGAAGGTCAATCTGTATCTGCTACTTCCCCTTAAATATTTCTGTGATCATGTAGGTGGATCTCTTATCTATAATCTGTAGGGAAAATAAAGCATTAAGTCCAATTTCTGCACTAGTTTACATGGTTTTCAGCCCTGGAAGTACTCACCATCCCTGTTTTCAAACTACACCATTATTTAGTTAAAATATTTTAAACACAGTCATAGGAATAAGCAAAACTAAACTGAAATGTTATGGTGTCTAGCTTTTCTGTAGCTCTCTTTGTCTTTTATTTTAAGAAAAACCTCTATGGTACAATACAGATAACAAAAATATGATGTCATTGGGGAAATATATGTTTATTTTTAAATATTCTGCTGGGAGTCTCTGTATATGTAGAACTGCTCAAACTGAAACTCAGGTTTTGTCCAGTTGATTTCTTCCAAACCCTAAACCAGATTTCACTTCTCTCTGGTGTTATTTGTAGAAATACGTATCAGTGAGATCAGAAAAATATTCTACATTCTGTTTTTTAAACATGTCCCAATAAGCAGTCTGTTATATTTCTTGTAGTGGAGAGTATTAAGTTACCTTTTAAGTCCCTGCCCAGTTGGGAGCTCCTTCATTCAAAGTAGAACCCCAGTTTAGCTTCAGGCTAGAACTTAGCAATAATCATGTTATTTTAAGGATATAATTTAGACTTTCTATAAATTCAAAGTGTTGAGTTAACCATGTTCTGTTTATTTGTGGAATCTTTTCTGACACCTTGTTACACAATTAATCTACACCCTCAGTTTTGATCCTGGTCCTAAGAATAAAGGCCTGACATACATAGCCCATGCCACCTGTAGCATAATGTATTCTTTCACTTTTACCCCACTCATAGATAACAGTTCTCTGAAATAAATATGGTCACACTGAAAATCAGCTGCTCAACACAGTTAGTAGAAACAAAGTTCTAAAGAAATTCAAATAAGAGAAAAGAATGGATGAGAGAAATCATTAACAACCCCCCACATCTAACTCCATTTAGGTGGGTAAGGATTTTTCCTTAGGCTTCACCTGGTCAAGAATTCATTAACATCCAAAGGCAAATTAGGATTTCCATCTCAACCTGCCTGAGTGATGCTATGAGTAGCTCCTGCAAACAGGAGTTATGGACTCCTGCCATGTGCATGACCTCCAGCGTTTTCCTTGACTCAAACATGAAACAAAACCAAACAACTGAAAATCCAGTTTATCCTCTCAATAATGTATCAGACACTTATTCAAATACAACAATGATTAAATGCAAAAACCAAAGGGAATAGCTGTGGAAATACTTGGATAGTTAACAAAAATATTGAAGTGATATTTTTTTCTGAGTTACTGTCACCATGATATCACACTTGTGCTTCTCTTTCTTTGTAATAGTGTATCCCAGTGTAAACAGCAAAAATATATGGCCATATCATTCCAGTAAAATCCAATCTCAGCTGGTGGTGTTGCAGTAAATGACAATACTAACAGATACAGAAGCAGTACCTAGAGTCTGCTGTCCTTTGGCTGTCTCACCATTTCCACAAAACTATTTAGTACACAGCATCCTAGTTGCTCTTTGTGATCATATCAAAAAGGTAAAAATAAGCTTCAATTAAGGGTTTCTTTCAATTTTAATAGCTAAAAGTTAATGCTTTCAATATAGTAATAATTTTCCTACAATAGATTAGTAAACAAATGAGATACTTAATCTGAGATCCTTTAAAATCATTCAGACAAATAAAGGAAAATCTCCAGTCAGAAGTACTTATTTGTACTTCTTAATCTCTTCCTTCTCTTTAGCTACTGTGCTAAACCCTATTCCCTTTTACTTTGCAGTAAACTTTCTAATATTTCATTTTCATTTCAGCTAGAGCTACTGAGAGATCTGTATAAATAAGAAAACTATTCAAACTAAGTAGCAGTTCAATATTTGTCTGTCAGAAAAAGGAACAAATCAAGGTCATCCCCACTTAGGGCGCTCTAGTGCAGAACAGCAAGGGCATAATAATGTATAGCAGCTTTTGTACATACATGACAAATGAAGCAAGATCTGATTAATTGTCCAGCAGTTCTAAAATGGTCTGTAATTTCCTTCACATGTCATTCCATTAGTTCTTAGCTCCAGAACTTGCTTCTTAGAAAAATTACTTGTGATTTGCTGAGTAATAAATGTGCATTTCTGTTCAACAGAAAAGTTTCCACCTCCCAAATCTTGACATACGTGCAGTGTCAGATCCTATTATTGCTTTTAGATTGGGATTCTGTTTATAAATATTAACATTAACTCAGAATTGTACAGAGAAAACTCAGAGAAATTTCCTTGGAAGGGAAGTAATAACTTGATCTCATAAGGATTCATAGTTTCAAGTTCAGAGAAACATAGGGATCCCACAGTTCTGGGGTTAAAATCTCCAAGGTTCAATGTAGGCTCAGTCAAAATGAACCTTGGGCATTTTGAGATGTTTGTATTTCCAAACCTTAATGACCCAATTCAGCTGTCCTGTCTATGCTGTCTCTACACTGAGTTGAAAAACTCACGGGGGCCCAGGCTCCTGACTTAGATTCCTTGTTCAGGTATTTGGAGCTGGAGTAGAAAAACCGAGGTCTTGGAGTTCAGATGAGTTGCTCAGGTTGGCACAGGTTGGTCTGAACAAGATGAGGAATTGAAACAAGTTGGGAAACCCGAGCTGTCTTGTAGCACATCACAGAATCACCAAATCATTAAGGTCAGAAAGGACGCGGTCCTGAGGCCTCAGCACCAAATATTCCGCAGAGTTTCTGAGACTTGTGCATGCTCAGTGTAAAAAGGCACTTGAAATATAAACTGTCTAGGTGTTATGGACCCTGAGAAGTGGATAGGATTTGCTTCTAATAGCTTTATATCTCATATTGTGGTGCCCAAAACACCAGCCAGTGCATCAGTAGCTTCTCCCAAAAAGACAGTTCTTCTAAAAGAATAAATTAAATCTGAAATAAAAAGAAAAACAAATAAGTGAAAGTAAAACTCATGGCTTTAACACAAAGCTTTTCTTTAAAAAAAAAGTTACTCCATGAAGCTCAATTCAGGTTTGTTGATTACTATTTGTTTTTTCATAAAAGAGGTTTAAGTACAATTATGGTCAATAGCAACCTAAAATAGACATGTTATGAGCTGTGCCCAAGATGGCCAGTCCCACTCAGGCTCTTGAACACTGGAGTCCAAGTAAGAGTATTTATTTGTGAAATGTTATATATAACTTTGGGCAATCTGACTTTTTAATGACCCAGCAGATAGATTTTTGCTTGAGTTGTGAAAATAGGTTTTCTGGAGAGTGGTTATAGCAGCCCAGGAACAGCTGCTCCTCAGGCCTATAGAAAGCTTTTATTCCACAGGTTGGCCTCCTTTCAGTGAGGCCCTCTCTTTAACCTGCAGGGATCATGCAGGAAACATAAAAGTTACTGAGGCCTCACTGACCTTGTCAAGGCCACGTGTGGGAATTTTTAATGTTTGAGTTGCTTCAAAATTATAGCAATTACTAGAAATATTCCAGGAATAAAGGACTTTTTTTTTCTTTTGCCAGTTCAGATTTCCCGACTGAAATTGTCATTTTCATCTGCTAGCCCTTTTAAAAAAATAGAATTATAGACACTCTTTAGTCACTGGATAGCAGATGTTATAAAACTTTGTGGCACTCAGTCAATTAAGTCAGGCTTAATATGCATCTGTCAGAAGCCATTGACCTTTTCTGATGATGGCAGGGAAAAAGCTTTGATACTCTACCACACATTTAAAGTTTTTTGAAGGAAAAATGTCAATGGTTTGGGTGTTCTGGCAGGAAATTACCTCTTGCGCTCTTAATGACAAATGTTTTTAGCTTAATCTAAGTAAACAATTAAAGCGTGTTGCTTCAGTTGGGATTTCTAATCCAAAATAATATCTTTCCTATGCTTCCCTATCAAAGAATCAAGGAATTGTAGAACTTACGTAATTTTTAAGATGACCATCTATCAGAGTAAAGGAGTAAAATGCAACTGACAGCTTTCACATACAAAATGTGGAGATAAAGGAAAATTTGAAAAGGAAACTAAAAGAGAATTTGTTTTAGGCAGAGTTTAGCCATCTGATTTACCTTTAATACTGCAGACAGCACAAGGACAAGATAGTGACAAAGCTGTTTGAAAAAAGGATAGGTAGCTCATCAACAACCACCATTTGCAACTTGTCACACAACTAATGCTCCATATTGCACTTAGGTCTCCTACAGTAAATCTTGCCAAAAATTGAATGTCAGGTACCTGCTAGAGATCCTTGTTTGCAAAAGTTAAGACACTGACTAGAACTACCCTGAATGTACAGGTAGATAAAAGGTCTCATCCTGTTGATACAGCCTCACCAAGCAGGTATTCCATGAGCCTGTGAGGGCTGCAACGTGGGCAGATGAGGGAAAGGCAGCACACAGAAACACTGCCCAGTGGCTGCAGCACTAATCTGACCTCTCTGCAATCCCAGCTTCAATCTCCTCTCTAATGGTGTGTGCTGGGCCAAAAAAATTTCAGTGCATGTTCCCAGGCATAGAGTCATCCAAAGCCCCCTTATATCAGCATTATTGGAGGATTTATGCCATGAAATTCTCTTAATATATTCTTGCATCATAATTCTATATATAAAATATTAGTAATATTTCTTTCAGAGAAGTGTTGCAAGTATTAATGAGTTAAAGATGAAGATGTAAGGGAGAGTATTAAATGCTGTCAACAGAGAAAGGTAACATTTTTCAAACACTATCACTCTCAGAAAGCCAGATGTGTGAGCATTTATTACTGAATGTATTGAACAAAATTTCTAAATCCTGTATTGAGGAGTTACAAAAAACATTTTAAAGGTCTTATTTCAGTATTTTACATTAATTTAATCTTTTACAAAGTTATTTTTATTACCTTTCAAAGGTGTGCATCTATCCATTTAGATACTACGCTCTTAAATATCTCATGAACTTACCAGTGCGCAAGAAAAAGGTGGTGTTTTCATAGCTTGATTCTTTTAAGCAGGTTACTGTATTCTTTAGCTTCAAGGAGAGCAGAAATTTACCTAAGCCCACACAGAAATTCAGGCTTGATAGCTGTACAAAAGCCATGATAAACAAACAAAAAGTTTATTTGGGAGATGAAGGAACATAATCTTCTCCCACTGCATTTGCAGTGTAGACTACAAGACAAGTGGCAGTGAGTAAAAGTTCAAATAACATTCCTCATCGCCCAAAACAAATAAATAACCTAATACCAAGGGTTACAGATCAGATTTTTTAATATATATCTCTCTTTCACCATTGGAAGAAATATATGGGTAGCATTTTATGTTTAGCCTCAAGAAAATTTTCCCCAAGTGCAGGGTACTCTGCATAGTCAGATTTCAGCTTTGAAATAGCTTTTGCTTTCGTATTCCACAAAGGAAACCAGTGCTTCCCAATGCTGCCCTGGGAATGCCGTTAATGCACCTACCTAAACAACAAAAACAGAATGGAAAATAAACTCACACAGATGAGAGAGGAAGGGAGAGGCAACAGCCCCAAGACAGGAAAATAAAAACACCCCTCACATTCAGATGTGGCAGGGTTTGAGTTAAAAGGACAGTGCCAGGTGTTTCAGTCATCACTCACATTCTGTGGTTTGATGGCACATAATAGTACTTGGTTTTTTGTATTAACAGGGCTTTAATGGGGTTTAAACCTCTCATTGCCATACTGACAACTTAAAATTTAGGAACAGCGCTGAAAATCGCTTCAAATAAAGATGGTGTTCAGAAGGAAAGCTGTGACTCTGTTTCTGATTTGGCCTTTTTGGTGTAATATGTAGATGTTTCCATTAATTTTTTCCCTTATTTTGGCTATTAAGTCATACTGTAAAATTTACACTATCTTTATTATGAAATACCAGGCCTTTCTTCTGAAAGTTATTTTCCAATTGAGTTAATGAGTATGGTAATTTCATTTGAAAGCAGTTTCCTGCAATGAGATTCAAAAGGGTAACAGATAATATTTTCTCCAATTGAACATTACTATATTGCATTTGTTGCTATTTCTCCAATTTCTCATCTTAATTAACCATGACAATATTAATTATCAATATTTTACATTTGTATGTCAGCCCCATCACTGAAATATAATGTTCTTCCCATTAGACCTATTCTGATTTTCTCCAACCAGACACACAAAAGGCTCAAACTGGGAAATTACAGGAGCAGTCCCAGAGAAGAGATTTGAGCTGTGCACACTGTCTTGGTTCAAGACCAGGGTCTCAGAACTGCCACACTCCCACTTCCTATCTCTATCTCCAGAATCTGCAGACAGACCTGCCAAAGACGACTTCAGTCATAACTTTTAACTCCAAGAGAGTAACCAAGACTTGGTCACCTTCGTCTTCATTATTCCACTGAAAACTGACTTCATTTTACCCTTGGCATAGTATTCTGCTGTCCCATACCTGTCCCTTTTCTCTGTTTAGTGAACTCCCTTCCCAAGTTATGATGCCCAAGAACCTAGATGGACACTTTTTGGGTTCATTCCATATTTTTCCTGCATTTAGCTCCCTTATTAACATTACTTTCTTTTCCCTCTACTTTTATGGGAGGCTCAAACCTCCACACTGATCTACAAACACAGCAGATGGTGTGGAAATTTGGACCCAAGCCTTGTGAACAGCTTCTACTTCTCTTATGATCCAAACTAAATGCCCTGATCTGGCAGGAATTCAGAAATCCAAACAAGAGTGCTGATGCCGCAGTACTTCAGCACGTATCACGCTGCAGGGAGGCAAAAGGGCCGTTTTGCTTCCATGTCCCGGCTTCCACCTTCAAAGGTAAGCATGTACCTTAGCTGCCAAAGGGAAATTGCAGTCAGAGCTCTCTTTCACTCATGCTAATCCCTTACTGCTGGAACAGCATCTCACTTTCTGCCCAGAGATCAGGTCCATCTGCAGGTGTCACCAACCCTCCGCCCATCCTCTGCTCAGGTTGTACGCTGAGCAATCCAGCTGCAGAGAGAAGGATGAGGACCTACATGTGCACAGCCAGGACAGAACTGTCACAGCTAACAAGGGAGCATTGGATGGAGTTGACCTTACCTCCAGAGGTTGTTTTGATTTTTTTTTTTTTCTCCGTCTGGAGGGCAATGCTGGGGTCTAATATTTATCTGAACGTTCAGTGAACACTCAAACCTTTGTCAGGACTTGGTATGAATACTGAATTCTAAAAAACTTCAAGTGTACCATGAAACTGGAAAAATTCAGTTGCATGCTGAGAGGGGTGCCTGGGATGGAGGGTAAGGTTATAACCAGGAGTGATAGAAACTATAAATCTTGAAATATTGTTGTTTGACCAACAAATAGTCTTCCCTTGATGTCCATTAAATTCTAAAGTGCAGGCAGTGCTCAAAAACTCAGAAGTAAATTGTTACATGAGGACTAGCCTTGATGGTAAGAACTTGAGGGGAAAAAACCCTTCAAAGAAGATGCTGAAAGGCTTAAATCTAAACTGAGATGTTTCTTACTTAAAATTAGGCAGATTCAGAAAGAACTGGCCACTGTTGAAGGGAAGGAAAATTTCTTTAGGGGAAAAATGCCAAAGCTTCTTTGTCTGAGCCTGGCTAACACTGAGAACACAAAACTGTCTGGAAGATTTCGCTGGCCACACTGTGGTTTATACCCCACTCTGATGGAAAAGAGTAGAGAGTTATTTTAAAAACTTTTAAATACCTCATTAAGGGAAGGAAGGCTTTTGATTTCTCCTAAAGGCCCTATGCTTAAGAAGCAATTACTCCACTCAAACAATCCAAATTTCCACTGTCCACAGAAGGAACTCTGATGAGACAACTCTCACAGGGCCTGACTGACCACACACTATTGACCTGCACAGGGTAGGAGATTGATATGATATGTGGTGACATGGTGATACGACCTGTTGACATCGGTCCTCTTTCCTCTCTCCATGGCTGTGAGTGAAAGTCTAGTGCTGCATCAGGAATTTCTTCTGAGAGCTGCAGTGCTCTTAGGCAGGTTACAAACACAGGGAAATTTGTGAAGGTCTGTTCCTTTTCCAAAGCCAGTCATAGGCAATTGTTGTGCTTACTGTTGAGGACCTCATGTCAGTCATGTCAGACGTTTTGTCCCAGATTCCTCATCCACAGGTCCTGTGAAACGGTCAGGGAGCAGCTCTGCTTTCACACTACGTTTCAGGAAGCAGATGGTACCACCTAATTTCCCCACATTCTTCCACCCTGCATTGACTGTGTTAGAGACACGGGTTGGAGCTAACACATAAGACTCAGTGTTGTTAAGCCTGAGCCAATTTTGGCTGGAGAGAAGAAAGTAGCTAGAACACAATTCATTTTGGTAATCTTTGACTATGTCTAGCTTCTATGACAACAGTTAGCAACCTGTGGGTGTTTATATCCCCACCTGCTGCTCAAAGTCTATGTAGCAACAGCTATCTTTTCTTTTACTGTGCCTTAGCTGTGGTCCTTTCTTTCACAGATAAATGTAGACCCTTGATCAATTTATAACCTACAAACATAACTGAGGGAAAGCATGGAGAAAGTCACACTGGGTAGGTAAAGATGAACGCCAGTCCAACAATGGGAAATAATTAGTCAGCTAACGAAGCTAAGTTAATATGTAGCTACCCAAAAGCATTTGGATTTCCATTTATCTCTAAACAATAAAAGGCTTCACATGCTTCCCTATGCCATCACATTTATGTAAGTAGATTTCTACACAGGTTTTTGTGTTGTTATAAATTCACCTGCTCTATTATGTCAACAAGCCTACAGCAGATGTAGGAAGCCATCTGTCCTCGGAACCCTACAGATACACAGGGACAGAGCTGCCACTTAGATCCACCCAGAAACTGAATAAGGTGTGTTAGTTCTTAGAAATGGCATTTGAGCAGTGGTCTAGGAATTGTGCTGACTACTTATCCATTTCCAGGGGTTGCCAAGGTGTAAAGGTTGATAGGTAAAGCCCCATGAGACCATATTTCTCTCTTTGCCCTGTTACTGGAGCTGTTGATGACAGAAGTAACTCAAAATGAAGCCTTACTCCATATAAAAGAGAAAGTTTAGTCAGAGGGACATCCTTAATTTGCTTCTTGCCCTTGAACCAATATATCAGTCCATTCACTGGGAAAAGACTGTGATCTTACAGTGACTTTGAAACCACAAACAGCAGAGAAAGGTGCAGAAAAACCAGGACTCATGTCCCTTTCTCAGTGATGTTTTGTTACCATTTTCCAAGTAGGACTCAGATTTCTAGGTTTCTCCTGGATTACATGTCCCTGAAAAAAGAAATCTCAGAAGCAAGAACAAGCAGAAAATTGGCTGCAGTCTAAGAAGTAAAAGGGAGGAACTTTTATAGCCCTCTTCAGTTAAGGTGCAGACAGCAGTTAACCCTAAGTTTCTCTCCCCTTGCACATAAGGGGTCATGGGTAGTCACTTATGACTAATTGCACACTTGTGTCAGGGAGATGCCTTTTCACATCTGGTTCAGATAATCCCACAGTCCTGAAATGTTCCACCAAATGTTGCAAAAAAATACAACCTGTGCAGCGTAACAGCTGGCGGATGACCCGAGCCTGCAGACTGACACCTAATAACACATTTGTACCCTGCAAGAAGATCTTATTACAGCATGGTCATTTTACATGATGAAGGATTATCATCTTCAGGATGAGAATTCCACCTTTAAAGTAAAGCCATAAACATTTGAGGAAATGCTGACTACAAACTGACCAATGGGCTACAAAGCCAAATGCCAAACTTGGGGAGAGAGGCCAGGACAAGGAAAAAAGATCCTCATTATGAAGTTGGAGTAGCAGCTTCCCAGTCAGGGGTCTGAACTTTCTGACACATCCACAGCTTCAACCTGCCCCATGATTCTTTTTTGTAAAGGACCCCCTATCCACCTCAAATGCCTCATTTCTAATCTCTCTACAAAAAATATTAGGAACTTCTAGGTATGACATTCCAGATACATGAAAATGGTGATTTCTTTTTTTTTACTTCCAAGAATCTTGTGTTGCAGATTTTCAAATGGCTTCACTGTGATATCATATACTTTATTCACAAGTGCTGACCACACTTTGCCAGTCCATTCTCTAGTGTTTTTAATTATTTATTAATAGTTAACTAATTAGCTCTCTCTAAAGTTTAGAAACTTAGTGTTTCAGAAATTTCATCCACGTACGACTTCTGTAGGTATAATACAAGCAATATACCAGGTTTTGTGTTCAATCACAGACTGATGAATTTCATTTCATAGCACACCCTTGCATGCCTGACATTGAGGTTATGTGTCTCTGCACCACAAGCACTCTTCTAGGACACTAAATTACTAATGCAGATGCACTCTTTGAGAAAAGGTAAAAAGATTTCCCTAATCTCAAAATAACACAAGCAATCAGCCTTCTCAGTTTCAGAATGCTTATCTTCCAAGACAAAACTGTGTTTCTACAGATAGTATATTAAAACATACAGATTTTGTAGTGTATCAGAAGGAAAAGTGACAAAACTGACAGAAGGTATGACAACTGTGGGTATTTCGCTCCAAGGTCTCAAGTGTTTAGTTCAACGATGTGGGATTTGTATATTCAGTGAACTCAGTGAACTATAATTACAGTGGATGTCTAGAGCTACAGAAGTTGCTCCAGAAATTTTAGTATATGTGGCTCTATATTGCCAAGACATAGTGAGCCACACAGTCCAAAGCTGTTTCCCCTTTGTTTGTGCGTTCTAAGAGTAAATTCAAGCTGACTTACAAAATTAGTTGTTGGCAATTCTGCAGCCAGGACTCACATCCCAGGCCTCAGGGTTTAAAATACTTTAAAAAGAGAATATAACAGCAGATGTATACAATTCTGTATTGGTCAAGAATCATGGATTTTATGAGAGGAAATAATGTGCAAAGGGTCTTACATATTACTAATAATTAATAATAAGGTAATAATAATAATGTTTTAATAATGTTAAAATATAAAGAAAGACAAAAACTACATCTAATTCCAGGAAAAAAGGTATAGCAGAAAGAAAATAGAAATTAAATAAAATCACCAAAGTGAGAAGATGTAATATTCCCTCTACGCTTCCTTTCACAAAACAGTCCTGCTGGTTATACAGATTTTGCTTGTGTTACAGATTAGGATGGCACACATATTAAAATATACTAAATCCTGAAAGACAACCTTGTCTGTCTTTAAGTTTCCAAATTGTAAAGCTGCTCATCAGAGCCCTGCATTCTCTATGCTATGAGATCAGCCTTGACACATTATCTAGATAACACATTTACCTCCCTGGTGTTCTTGTCAAAGCACCCCACATCAGTCTGTCTACCTGACATGGAGACATGTGAGAGAACCTCAGGAGAGCTCTGGCTGCAGAGCTCCTGGCAGGGCCTCCCTCCAGACAGGGACAAACTCAGGTCTGTACTGACACACATCCCAGGATCCCTCCTCTGGCATGCATTGAGGCTGACTTCAGGCCACCCCAATTCATGGGCTTACATTCACAGTTTGGAAAAAAGACGTATTTGGGGTTGAGTCCATAATAAAAAAAATCAATACAGCCAGCAAGATAACATGCTGGTGTGAGCATTGGAATAAGGTAAGACATTCTACTCAAAGTTGGTTTAATTACTTTAAAAAAAAAAATTAAAACACATACACACCAAATAGAGGCAAGTTTCAGTCTTTTCTATTAAAACGTATGGAATAAAGGCACACATTTTTGGTACTATTTTCTGTTTTCATGAGAGACCAATTACATTTAAATGCAAAACGTTTCTGTTTGCTGTGCCAGATACTGTTTCATGGAAGTGGAAGGCCAGTCCTTCTAACCAGAGGAGAGGGATCAATATCTGGTGAATGATGCTTCCTTTACAAGACCAATAATATGACTCTTGGAAAAAAAAAAAAGGTGGGGGTTTTTTTATTAGTATAATCAAGAATAAATTCCACCATTTAAAGTACTTAATGCTAGAAGAGCCAAAATCATTGCAAAAACACTGCACAACATGGACAAAAGTAGAACTCCAACACACAACTGTAAACCTACATTAATGAAACCAGCTGGGAGTTCCATACATCCTCCAGCACATGGGTTGTATGTTCCACAAATCGTGAACTACAGATGTAGGATAAGTCCTAAAAAGTTTATGTTAGGTGAGAGTCCACTTTATGGGCAGCACTGGCAAGACTCCATAAACCAAGCCAGTTTTGTATAGTGAAATACACTTCTAGAAACAAAACCCAGCCCTAAAGCATAAACAGTTTTATCAGAGCTAGACTCTACAGACTAAGCTGGAGAGCAACACCTGTATATTCAACTAAGTTAAAACTATAAGAAAAAATAACTTTTAGAAAACCGTAAGGAAAATCAGGGAAAAAAATCTATATAGTAGGTATATAATGTACCAAAAATTCCTGCAGTTAGGACCCTGTTCATAATCCCATCCTTAGCACAGCTCTGCTAAGGCAGAACATGCAGAACAAGCACAGGTGTTTATTCACATCATACTGTGCACTCTGCCTTTTATTCATGCTAGAATACTTTATGTCTCTGGAAAATAGAACCTAAAGGCCATGAAGAGGGCAGCTCTTTGGGCTTTTTACAGCAGAAGGCTGCATGCGAACACATGAGACACGTTACCAGCACCTAGCTATTTCAATGACCCCCTTTAGAAATTTCATATTGAAATATGTCAGAGGTATAGGTACATCTCTTTCTTACAAAGTCTAAAAATATAACATATCACAAGATATACTAAGATTTAAGGTACTATTTCTTTGATTGTTGTAAAATGTGATTTTCGTTTTCTTCTTTTTCTGGAAAGACAAGGAAAAAAACAGTATAAAATCACAGAAAGGCTTGTGTGTGAAGGGACCTTAAAAATCACTCTCTTTCAACATTCTGTTATATGCAGGGACACCTTCCACTAGATCAGGTTGATCAAAGCTCCATCCAGCCTGGTCTTGAACACTTGTAGGGATGCAGCATCCACAACTTCTCTGCATATCTTATTACAATACCTCACCATCACAGTAAAGAATTTCTTCCTACTATCCAATCAAAGCCTGCCCTCTGTCAGCCTAAAGATGTTCCTTTTTGTCCTATCACTACATGCCCTTGTAAATAGCCCCTCTCCAGCCTGCTTACAAGCTCACTTTAGGTATTAGAAGGGACTCTAAGGTCTTCCTTGGAGCCTTCTCTTCTCCAGGCTGATCAGCCCCAGCTCCCTCAGCCTGTCATAGGAGGGGTGCTCCAGCCCTCTGATCAGCTCCATGGCCTCCTCTATACTTACTTCAACAGGTCCATGTCCTTTCTGTGCTGGGGACTCCAGACCTCAGTGCAGCACTGCAGGTGGGCTCTCACCAGAGCACAGGGGCAGAATCTCTTCCCTTGCCCTGCTAGATGCACATCTTTTAATGCAGCCTGGGACATGGTTGGCTTTCTGGGCTGTGACTGCACATTGCTGGGTCATGTTGAGCTTCTCATCAGCCAACACACCTCAATCAATCTCCTGCTGTCTATTCATCCTCCACCCAGTCTGTATGTGTGCTTGGGATTGCCCTTACTCAGGTGCAGGACCTCACCTGGCCTGATTGAATAGCATGAAGTTCACATGGGCCCAACTCTCAAGCCTGTCAAGGTCCCTCTGGATGGCATCCTTACAGTCCAGTGTGTCAATTCCACCACACAGATTGGTGCCATTTGCAAAACTGCTAAGGGCACACTCAATCCCACTGCCCATGTTGACAAAATATTTAGTGAAAAAGCTAATGTTGTCTTAATACAAAATTATTACAACTGGGTGTCATTTTCTGGAACTATTCAAGTAAATAATGCCATCTTCCATTATGGCCTTTTTGTGCTGTGCTAATAAAGCAAAGGCAGCACAAATTTGCATTGAGAAATTCCTAGATTTCAGGAGCAACAGAGAGCCAGCACAGGCAGAGCCCTGGTACCCTGTTGCATTAGCAAGCTGGGAGGATGCTGGTTCAAGTTGCCATTTCCTCAAACTGCTCTAATTTGGACTGGTCCTGACTCCAGTTCCAGCCTAAGGTTGGTTCTTTAGGGTTTTTTTCATGCTTGTCTCCCTGGAAGTGGAGATCTTGAACCCTTAACCAGCATTACTGGCATTTTAGTTGAAACTAGGAACAAGTTCTTGATCTCACCCATGTTTTCCCAACTTGGATTCACAAAAGGAAATTTTAAGAACCTTTATGAAAACCAGAGACAGGCTGGAAAATTTTAAAAAACATGTGTTAGTCCCAGTGGGTGTTCTCTTGTTTTATCTACAACCATGATATTTAACTACATAAATAGTAAACTCCAGATTGACAAACCGTTCATCCATAGACTTCCTTGTGAGGTAATCAGGTAAAATACAGATCCAGGTTCATGCTCATCCTTCAAGTTTTATTTAGTGGTATAATTAAATAAGTTTAACATTGTTCCCCCACCCTTTGCCCTGAATTATGGGTACTCTTGGCAAGTAGATTGGGTTGCTGTGGGAATATCTGCAGTGGAAGACAGAATTTTTTCCTATATATTCCTGTTGAGACCTTCAATAAATTAAATTGGTGGTTTTGAAGTTTTTCTGCCTACTTGCTACCATAAGTCTCTAAATAGAGCCTCTATAGTTTTTTCTGTATAACCCATCTTAGTGTTTATAAGGTGGTAGAAGTTGTGGAACTTACCTGCAGGCTTGCCAAGGTCAGTGTATGAGCATAGCTCTGCTTTATTAGACTTTGGAAACATTCCCATTTGGAGGTTCATTTTCAAATGTATAAATCTCAGTTGGTAAAATACCATGACCTTCTAGCAGCTTCTAAGCAAAAACCTACACTCACCTCATACATCAGCATAAATCTAACTCATATCACCTTTTATTCCTCCTCCTTCCACAGCTGGTCCAGGGCTCAGTGGGAAACTGCTGAGTTTCACATCTCACGGGAGCACTTTGCTTTGCAG
This sequence comes from Cettia cetti, assembly GCA_013401135.1. Taxonomy (NCBI): domain Eukaryota; kingdom Metazoa; phylum Chordata; class Aves; order Passeriformes; family Sylviidae; genus Cettia; species Cettia cetti. The sequence goes on from VZUI01033423.1 coordinate 83,845, forward strand.
TGGTTGCCACTGTACCAGTGTGGCAAGAGCCATTTTTATCTCTGTGGGTTCTTGCCAGAAAATAAAAAGATCCTAAAATTACTCTGAACTCCCAAAAATAATTGCTATAGCAAACAACTCTAAGCTATAGAAAATAAGGAAAAGAATTGGTTTGTTTCTTCCTCTCACAAATGAAGACAATGAGATTAATTTTTCTTATGTGATTTCTGCAGAGAAAGAAACTTTCAAAGTAACATTACATTCAAAGAAACTTGGGGACAGGGAAAAAATCTAAGACCAGTTTTATTCCAGCAGGTGCAGGGAGAAACATGCATGATCAAGGACTACTTCCCTCTGTGATGGCTTTTGTCTCTACCCCAAGAAAATCACACTATACTTCCCTTCTCCCCACACTTTAAAACTCCCTTGAACTCAGAATCATCCCCAAAGAACGTCCAGAGCTACCCATAAATCTTCCTGGAGGATGTACAATACAAGCCTTGTCTACTGGTACCAGCCAGCTTGGATTAGGTGATCCTTATCTGAGCCAATTCCACCAACCCCTTGGATGGTGACAGTCTCCAGAGGAGGAAAGACTGCAGGCATCTGCATACTTACTCAGAAATTCACATTATGTAGAGGTCCCTGTTGGTGGGTGTTCTCGTCAGGATCACTCTCAGCCAATTCATATCAAGCGTGACTGAAAATGTGAAAATTCTACCTTGTTGTTTCTTGGGCTTGGAATTTTTCCTCCTAAATCTTGAAGATGAGGTTAAATCTTACCCCCAATGATGGATTCTTTCATACAATTGGTTAAAAACAGAATGCTTGCACTTTTTCACTTCCAAGAACAAACAAAAATGGGAATAAAGAACAAAAGAAAGGCCCAGGAAAATGGTAGCTAAGCAATACAACCAAAATGTTGCATTCACAACCTCTTTATTGCCACCTATAACCCAACATGTCCTCCAGTCCTTGAGACTGAATTTGTTTGTGATATACAGTGGGCTACATCCACTCATAGTGCATAATGAGTGCACTCATAGTGCATAATGTTTTAATGATCAATACAACTGTGAAAGAGGGACAAAAGACAAATAAAAAAGGGAAAAAGGACAAATACATCTATTTACTCTCCAATGTAGAAATCTTTTTTATTCTGTTTTTCCACAGCATCCTTGTGGAATGTCTTATTGTAGTACAAATTTTAAAATGTTGGGAAATAAAAGGGGGAGACAGAAGTAGAAGAAATTTTTTTAAAAGGAGGTAAAATAAGACAAAATAAAAGAAATTGGAAGTGCAGAAACGTACAAAACACAGGAAAGGAGGGAAAGGAAAGCAAGAAGGAAAGGGGGCAAGCATTGCACAGGAACACTCACAGCCAGTGTAAAGACTGGTCAGTAAAATCTTTGCAAAAATACTTCTAAACCTTTGCATGTGCAGGGAGAGTAACACTAAAAGTGGTGATGAGTTGAGAGAAGGCGACTCCATCAGCAAGAGCTCTTGCTCCTCAGACTGTGAAGTTTGGAGCAGGGGCTCCTCCACCTCCTCACTGCAGCCTGGAGCCCACCACCAGCTCCCCCAGCCCAGCCCCACACAGCACAGTCACTGCTGGGGACCAGAGGAGCCCTGCGTACAGTCACACACACACGAGCAGAGAGGGAAACTTGTAGTCAAGGCTGTTCAAAGCATTCTTTTCTGAAAAGCTTTTATTTTTAAAAAGTCCGAGAAATGCAAGTGCCTGGCACTATTCTATTTCTTCTGCCTCCTATGAACACCAGCATACACTCAGTCAGTGTTGTGCTGAGAAGTGCACTCCTACCATCTTGAATGAAAAGATTAATTTAAAGCCTCCCAGAATTCCCTAAAATCAAAATACTCTCTGACTATTACCCTGTCAGAAACACTACAGTCAACTGCTCAACAGCAGTATTACGGATATAAAATAAACAATAACATACTCTATTAAGCAGCTAACAAAATGCCATGCACCTTCTAGATGTTCAAAATAGATAGTTTCCTACCCAAAGAATCTGCTTCATGGTATAATGACAGCACACTGGGTAGAAATGAAAGTAAATTGAGAAAGAAAACAGCAAGAGGCACCATTAGAACACAAGCGAGACATTCTACATTGGCTAGGGATAAAGTGGGAGACAGAATAATAGGCCTTCTAGCACTGAATCTACACAGCTATTAAAATAAAGTTTTTAATTTAAAGCCAGTTCAATTCACCATAGTTAAACCTCACTGAATTACGGATTCGTACAAGCCAGATATTTGTGTGCGTGCTGCCGCTTGTGTAATTTACACTCCAGCCCTAAGTGATTACTGGATCAGCCAGCTGACATATGGGAAATATTTGCACAGAGCTGTGACACGGGGAAGTTTGTGATTTAAAAAAAAGGGAGGGGGGGGTTGGGGGACGACTCACACAAAAAAAAAGGTGCTGTTAGTACAGAGCCTGTGCCACTCCAGCTGAGTGAAGCCAAAGTTTCATTTGGAAGTTTTCCCACCAGAACTTCCATCCTCTCAACAGTGTTAGTTGGAAAAGTCTTTTGCATTCATAATGCTTTGCTTTCACAGGAAGAGAGACCTATTGCAGCAGAGCAGCAACTGCATCTCTCTCTAAAAACCTACCTATTCAAAAAAGTATTACTAACTGAAATATTACTAAATGAAAATAAGAGTTGTCAGGGGAACTCAGATGTTGAGCTCTGCTTAACTTTGTGAGGTCTGTTTAAGAGAAGAAATCTCAGCTGCTCTCGCTAGCAGTGCTGGCGACATATTCAAGCTTCTTTTCCTTTTCTGCTAACAGTGCTACTCTGCCACGCTGCAGTGCCAGCAGTGCCAAAGAATAACAGTGCTGCCTTCCTAGCCAGGCTCAGGTTCCAGCTCATCCCAATCACTGATCACCAACCACCCCTGGTAACTTTTGCCACAAGTCACCTTGAGCTGCAAGTCATCTCTGAGTATCCATTGTGCTATTTCATTTCTCCCTCCTGCTGCTCTATGAGCATCTTCAGATGGGGATGTTTGCTCTGCTCAGCTTCTGCCATGCTGCAGTTTGCTGCTACATGCTGTTGAACTGATGCCACGTTTCAGGCCAGAGGTGGCTGGCTTTCAGTGGTGGGAGAATTAACGCATTGTATAAACGAGCTAGGCTGTAAAGCCCTTTTAAATCCACCTGAATGACAATTGCTTATGTAGCAAAAGAGAAAGAGTTCACACTCAGTTTGTCTTTTCTGGTGTTATTACCCCAGATGCTGGGGTATGTTGCAGAAAAGGCACAATTTTGTACCATGGAATACGAGCTCATTTACATGCTTTGGGCTTCATCCTGTCTCATTTATTCAGCTTACCTCAGGAGGGAGACAAGCACAGAAAGAGGGGCTGTCAGCCCTTCAGGCTACATCTTTGCCAAAAGGGTTTTTGCCATTACTGAATTACTTCTAAGGTACAGCTTCTACTCATACAACTAGCTTTTAGTAGGGAGAAAATTGCTTAAAATTCTTCCAATGTTCTTCATGCTTTCAAAAAAAAAAAAAAAATTGACACTTCACGCATGAGATGAACCAAACCAATTCATGGAAATGTACATCCCATAACTAGGGAAAGTATTTTGTTACCATTGGTGTTAGTAGCTTATGAGAACTGACAAGATCACAGCCCACGGTGGTGTGGCTAAATGCCTGCAGAAAGAAAAAGGCTTTTGTAAGTTTGCTGGAAAGAACCTACTTGCAGCCCTGACTTCTGACTGAAATGGAAGAAATATTCTACTTTCAAATAAGAATCAAATAAATATTGCTAGCATATTTCTCTTCATCAGCCAAATTATTTGTCTTATAAATATGCTTTTTTGCTAATTCCTCAGAGAATGACAACTGGGTGGTAGATTTATACAGCTAAGAAAAAATTTTGAGAGGAATCCAAGCATTTTGAGGCATCTGAAGTTTCCCAAACTTCCAGACCTTTAGAGCTTCATTCCTCACTGCTAAACACACAGTAGAGCCTCTAACTATGTCATTACAGCTCACCATGAATAAAACCACCCAAACCCTACATGTTTAGGAATGCAAATCAATAATATCTTGAAATTTTATCTGAGGTAAGAGTCTAAAATGGATTACTTCTGAACTTCAATACTTATTTTCAAGGATATTCTTTCAGGATTCAGGGAAAATATGGGAGAGGGGAAAAAAAAGATAGCATAGTCTTTTACACTCTCATGCCCTTAATTAAAAAAAAAAAAAAGTAATTTTTTTTAACGTTTTCCATTGGCTTCCTATAAGTAAGGGAGGAGTCAATGGATAACATGCTAGTGTGAGGCAAAACTCAGTACCTGAAATGATGAAATACTCAAATTTTTCATGCTGGATCCAGAACTTAGAAAAAGCTATAAGTTAGTATTGGCAAGAGTGTTTTCAAAAATAAATCAGGATATCTTCCTATAAACTGAACAATTGGGATAGAGAGGCACATATTTACACATGAGAAAGAAATAAAAACTAAGAGAAATATCACTGCATCCCTGGCATCACTGAAAGAAATACTTCAAATGTGGAAGGACCAAAAGACATCAGGATTTTCAAGTAAGAACCACCTGCATTTAATCTGAACAAATGCAAGCAAATACATTTGGACCACAGGCAGTTTTAAGTTGTAGCTCCAAGTTTCTTGAGAAGAGCTGACAGCTTGCAGAAACATCTGTAAAGGAGTTCCAAACCACTTCAGGAGGGCTTGTGTTGAACAGTGTCCTAGCAAACATGATCACATCAGAGAGAGGAGTGAGCACACAGGTGATTCCTACCTTAGGTACCAAGAGCAGCTGAGCTCTGGAAGCACAGAATTCAGTGAGTTCAGGCTGTTTAAGCACAGCTGAGGATCAGGCTCTTCTCTGTGGTGTTTGGCTTTCACACTTGGTTGGCTACTGATATCCAAACAGATTGATGACGTGAACAGATTTCTCTAACAGTGCTACAATTGCTTCTTCAGGTTTGCTCAAGTTCAACAACTGGTATGGATTACACTGCAGGTATGCACAATGAAAGTAGTTCAGAACCAAAAATTAAAAAAAAAAAAAAGAATATGGCAACCAGGGAAGAGCAAGAGAAGTCCCTTGGCTAAGTGACTAGGGATTGATAAGAGAATCATTTTCTGAAAATTTTTTTCCTGGCTCTGAAGTCAAACAGCAAGGACAGATATACATCAAAAATTACTTAACCCACATTCCATAGCACTTCTATTTTGCATCCTTAAAAATATCCTGTAGTTTTTACCACAAATATTAATTCTGGTGCTAAACACTCTGTAATCTTGCTCTGTGCTTTTAAACAGCAGCCATGTTCTGACACAGGATCGCTGTACTCCAAGGGTGAGAAAAATCAATGCACTACTGTTTAAGTGGTCTGTAGACTGCTTTGAGAACCAACCAGCCAAAGTGCCCTGCATTTATTTCATTATTTATTGTTATTGTGCAGAGGTGGCTATAAAGTCTGCTGGAATTCAGTCCCCATGTGTATTTGATTGCTGGGCTCTGTGCATGGACAGAGGGCACCTCTGTCCAATTAGGAGCTTTCCAAGGGAACATGGCAGAAGTATCCACTCCAGGGATTGTGTTTTATTTACTTTGCTTCTTAAACAGAAATATCAACTGGTTTTGCATTGTAGGAGCAGACCAGACAATCCTCATTCATGCTGGAAGGCAAAATAAGTATTTTTTAAATATCTGCTACACAAAGAAGTAAAATACACAAAATTTCCTCTTTGTCAATATCAGTAATATACATATTAAGAATTACAGAAACCATGTACATTTCATAAAAACAACTAACACTTGGTTTCCTTAACAAATATGTATCCTTCTTTTAAATCTGACCAGTTATACACGATGCTGAGAACATCTCGGTTCCCATGGATTTATTAATAAATTATATATTTCAGCTATTATATACTACACCATGAGTTTTCAGTAACTTGTTGAAAATCCCACTTATATTTGTACTAAAGCTAGAAAATTAGCTTTTTCCCAAATTAAAGACCCACGATTTAGCTAACCTGATCAGCTCTTTTACAATGATAAATGTTTGGACAAGCACATTGGATTCCATGTAATTCCATTTAATTTCATTTCAGAAATCAAATCTGTAAATCTTTATTTTTCTATTTGCAAAGCTGACAAAGAATATTTCATACAACCATGTTTTTCATGGTCTAATACTCCAGAGAGTAGTGACAACTCTAGTGACAAACTGCTGTCATCTGACTGTCATTGCCATCCTCTAGCATCTAAATATCAGCAAACTAGGAATTTGCCCAGAGATAAGCCACAAGTCAGCAGTAAAACTACTTGAATGAAGGATACTAAGATTGCTTACTTGCTATGTAGGGACCCTTTTAAAATGCAGGACTTCTGGAAAGAACTCCTGGACTCTTGCCTTTAGGCTGGATAAACTTGTAAACCCTCTGACAGAAAGGAAGAAGCATCCAGAGATAAAATGGGGTATGAAATTTCAAGGTATTTTAATTTTTTTTCCATTGTTTTTGGGTTTTTTTCCTTGAGAAAGACTCTTATGTTCACAGGGAGAGATTTTAAAATAGCTGAGTGACTTCCTGGCTGAGGGAAACAGAAAGATACAATTCAGGGTTATTGGCTGCCTAGCAGACATTGCATTCTGGTTTTCTCTGTGCATTTGCACAGGCAGTTGCCTGCATGTACACAGTCATGGAATCAGAGAATATCCTGAGTTGGAAGAGACCCATCAGGATTATCAAGTCCAACTCCTGGCCCTGCACAGGACACCACAACAAACACAGCACGTGCCTTAGAGTATTGTCCAAACCCTTCTTGAATTCTGTCAGGCTTGGTGCTGTGACACTTCCCTGGGGAGCCTGTTCCAGTGCTAAACCACCCTCTGGGTGAAAAGCTTTCTCCTGATATCCAACCTAAACCTCCCCAATTTACCTTCATGCTGTTTCCTCCAATTCTGTCACTGGTCATGAGCATGAAGAGATCAGCGTCTTCACCTCTGCCTCAGCCCAAGATGTGAAATTTATCTTCAAATTAATGACAGGTTTGTTCAGTTATTTTAGTGCCCAGTGGTTTAAAGAAGCCACTGCATATTCCATCAAATCCTACCCGTCTCTTCAGAAAAATCACTACTTTAAATATTCAGATACTTTGCCACTCACAGAGCAGAAGCTGAATCCACTGATTTCTGTTTCATTAGTATCCATTTACTGCTGTATTATATATACAACATTTGTAGCAAAAACAGTGGCTTTTCCTGTGTCTGTTTTTTGGGTGTTTTTTTTTTTTTTAATTTTATTTCAGAATACCAATACCACAGGACTTGGGAAACTGCTGAGTTCAATCCCATGCAATACTATGCAAAAGAAATTAATGTACCTTCCATGGGCATTGGAAGTACACAACTGTAGGAAAACCAGAAGAGCAGACTATTTGAAACAGGCTGAAAAGGACAAACCTACTTGACTTCAAGTTGTATTTAATGCTGCATTTCATGTCAAGATTACTCTACTAGATGTGGCCACTGCTGATATTTGAGACATCATGCAGAATGCATTCAAAACCCCACTGGGAAAATGGGGACCAATTCGTTGTTTTCTCTTTTCTGTGCTCCTTGGGCATATTCACTTGGCTTGAAATAATCAAGTAAATTAAACAGATTCTTCATCTCTGCCTTAACTCTTCACTCCCAAAGCTATGCCCAAAGCCAATTATATAGAATCCTATAAGGTAAATATCTCTGGTTTTACAAAAACAAGCATTTTTAAGAACTGCTAAGAATCACAAGAAAAGTCATCTTCTCCAAAAACATTCAAGAACAAAAAATGGTGATGTGAAGGTATTGGCAAAAAGCTCATATAAAAGAGTAGAATTTAAATCAGCTACAGCATTCATAAGGAAACAGATTTGTCTAAAAACATGACTTAGTCAACACTTCCCAGACTTACATTCTGAGAGTAGTACTGTAATTAGTAGAATGTAACGCTAACAAGGAATATTAATTTTAAAATAAATAAATAAATAAAATAAAATAAAAAATTAAAAAAAAAACGGAAACTGAAGTTCTTGTGGTCACTCACAGTTAAATATCCTATTTGAACTCCTAGTTCCTCAATTTTTACTCAGACAAAAGCAAGGATATGCCTCATGCCTTGAATCAGTTTTGTCAGGGATTATTCAATAAATGTTTATGCAATGGACATTAAGGGTTTTGAGGGAACTTTCAAAACTCTTGTTTCCTTCTTTTACCTCTGGAGGGAGGCACCTCAAGTCAGATCCCATAGGCAGGGAATATCAGAACCTAGGCTGGAAAGATTTTACTTTGCTGTACTAAAGTTGTGATGTTACTTGAATTCCTTCAGAGCAGGGCTCACAGGGAAAGCATGTGTGGGGTCCCTCACTGCAAAGGAAAAAAAAAATAAAAATAGAAATTCTCCAGTTGGAAGGCTCTTGTGGAGCCTGGGATCTCACGTCCCAGTGAACGTGTCCAAGTGACCAAACTCACAGCTAGAAACAGTAACTTAATCCCCTCTTCCAAACACATTTTAGCAACATATGGAAGCCACTAAGTGGGTAGCAACAGATAAATGACCACACATAACAAAATGTAACAGACTGAGAAAAACAACAACAGAAACTGGACCAAATAAAGGAAATTAACAGAATGAAAAGAGGGCATATTATGCCAGGCCTGGAAGGTTTGAGTGGAATCTAGTTCACCTTATTTATATAAATTTTTGTTTGAAAAAGGATGTCTGATTTCAGCAGACCCATTTCCATTTCATGTGAGCATGAGAAAGGTTTATAGAAAAAAAGTAGTGTCACTGTCCAGAGCTGGTATCAGAAAGTCCAGTATAGAGCAGAAAGCTTTCAGCTGGCAGGGAGACTGAAGGAAGTGAGTTCTTGAATGAGTAAATCCTTGAATAAGTAATCTACCTACTTAGTACTGACAGGAGTTAGTACAAGAAAGCAGAGAATCAAGTCCATGCCTTTCTGAATCCAAATGATTTTCAATAGAAGCACACTACACAAACATTTGTAGAACTGAAAGGGTGACTCACTGCTTGCATATAAGACTGTTTAGGAAATTACTATCTTACTTGCAGAATTAGATTTTAAGTAGGTGGTCTCCCATTTTTGAATTAATATTTGCTTCCTTTTTTTTAAAGGCAGCTACACAGCCTGTAAAATGTTAAGGCTTGTTTCAAAGCCTTGCCATTCTGTGCTGTTTAAATAGCTCAGCTCTAGAAACCAACACATTTTGAACACATTACCCACCCACATTACTAGTCATTAAAGGAGCAGCTGTGTCCCAAAGTCTCACGCGGACTGGAGGAGGTTGGAGATCCCAAAGTCAGTGTGGGACCTACTGACCCACATTGCTCCTCATCTGGTGCACTTACACAGGAGATGAGGCCACTGTTTCAAACACACCTCATCACCTCCTTTTGCTTCATTCTTTGTGCTTTTCACAGGGTGACCTTTCCAGTCACCTGCACATTTCAGTTTAGAGGTCTTCGTTTGTTTTCTGAATCGCTCATATTTGTGGCTCTCAAGCATGTGCCCTTTGACTCCATCTTCCCAAAGGACAGTCATTTTGGTCATACCTACTTGCTTTTCCTAACCCACAAAACAACACTCTGAGTCTTATGATAAGGTGGTTACTTCTGGTGCTAATCTCCAGACACACAGCTCTCTACATCTGTTGCTATTGTGTCAGATATTTTTGGAGGTATTTTATTTATCAATGCTCATTTTCTTTGAACATAACCAAGACAGATTTCTTCCAGATTTGGTCAAATCAAAACGACTTTTTGCTTTTTCCTCTCCTTAAGAATGTTTTCCTGGTTGTTTTAACTTTTGGAAACTACATAATTAACAAATGTCTTCTTGTACGATTTTGAGGTAAGAGGGTAACCATGCTGAGAGCCACCAGAGATACCTTTGGGTATCCCCTGGTCTACAATAGAAGAGCTATGTCTTCCCAGAGACACATGAGACCTTCAAAACTCCTGTATGATGCCTGCCAGTCTCACAGAACTGTCACACACACCCTAGGGAATCATTATAACATGGGTGCATGTGGCTGGGCAGCAGAACTGACCTCTATCACTTATATCAGGCTTTCAATATGCCATGCAAAAAAAAAAAAAAAAAAATAGGCTCAGGAGCCTTCATCCCAAAGAGTGTACAGCACAAGAGTTTATAGCTGCAAGACTAAGGGATAACATAATATCTTTTTATACCCTGAAGATTACTAGAGGTGCAAACTTGCCAGTAAGCAGCAAGTCAATACAAACGTTCAGAGAATAGAGACAGCAGGCTCTAAATCAGAGAGGAAGACATTTCTTGACAGTGAGTCTGAATCTAAGGGAAAGAAAAGGAAACTTTCAGAGGGGCTGGATGGAGAGATTTTTAATAATTTATAGGAAAGACAACGATCATCTCTGGTTAATAAGAGTTTGCCACAACAACCTCCAGATTTAGAAATGTCCCTGCAACTTGTGGATACTTCAGGTTGCAAGATTAACAAAAATGAGGGGTCTCCAAGGTTTTATGTTCTATGTGTTATGTGCACATACTTATACAGATTGTCTTTTCTTCCTTTCCCTTCAGGTTCTTAAAAATCTCAAGAGACAGAGGTGTATATATAAAAAATAAATAGCTTTTACAAGTTAGTTTTTCATTGAATAACCTATAGTAGAACACGAAACTGAACCCAAAAGACTGAGTACATGGTCAGTAGAATTCCTAAGCCTTAAGCTAGAATAAGCTATCTGCCTAATACTGTTTTCTGCATAAGTACACACACATACGTCTAAGATATAGGATTGAAATGTCAGGATTCTGTTCTTAGCTATGCCAAAGCTTTTCCACCTGACACTAAACACTACTTCCAGATAGCTTAAATCATCACAACTACATTGAAATAATTAATCCTTGTTAGCAATTACATGTACAATCTTCAGACATCAAATTTATGGTATGCATACTAAGCTGAACTAAAAAAAAAAAAAAATCATGTTCTGTGTCCATGTTTGACATAATAAGATGCATTTTTTTTTGTATTAAATAACACTCATAAGAATTTTTAAATTATTAGGTTAAAGACTGTTGCCTATCACCCTTGGTTTTTCATCTTTGACTTGCACTAATTCCAACCAGAGCTGCACTCCTTTAGTTTGTATGAAAACTTCTCACCCCTGTAAACACAAGTGTAACAGAGAAGGACAAAGCAAGACACCTAAAAGGACAGAACTGAAACATCTATATATTACAGGAATTTAAATTTGATCTTCTTTGTATTCAAATTGACATTGAGAGGGAAATCTTGTAATGTTTTTGAAAATAGGTCTATTGGTAGCTGTAGAAAAGCTGTCAGAAGTACCTGGCCTTCTGCTGCTGGGTCATTCTTGCAGAAGATTTTTGAGCCAGTTCAGCCTCCCACTAATAACAAACAGATGTACTTAATGCTACTGAATGTAAATATTATTCTAACGCACTTTTCCCTAGTTTTCCATGAAGCCTTATTTCGAACTGCACATGCTTGTGAATCCCCCTGCCTAAGGGTTCTGCAGGTGGCCTATCTCACAGTGCCATTAGAAAGTTAATTACCTACAAGGGAAGTTTAAACAAGTTGTTCCAAAAGCAGTGGAACTAATAAAGCCTGGTTTCCTAGAGATTTGTGGCTTGCATCATTCCCTGCTCTGTAATGCTACAGTCCAAACTCCTTTTCCATACTCCTTTGATAAATTCCCCTCTCTGTGATCCACACCGCTCTCCTCCACCCCTCCTGTATCAGCTTCAGGTCAAGCAAGAGGCACTGTGTTTATTTCAGAACACTGTGCATGCCAGTGGCTGGATCAGGATATGTCTGCTGGGAATTTTCTGTCCATCCATGTACAAATGTCTTTCCTAGCTCTAGTTTTCTCATAATAAAGAGGAGTTTTATAATTTTGAGAAAACACTGCCACCTAAATTCTGTAAAAGTGGCCAACAAATTCAAAAATTTCTTTAGAATAAAAATATCTAATCATACTCAGTGAATGATTTTATTAGATATATTCCTTTAGAAATTTAGTTGAAACTATTCCTTCCTCTCATATCATCTATATATATTTTCACATTGGTTAAAAGGACATTTTTTTCTCTTAATCTTCTAAAGAGCATCAAATCTTTAAGACTTTTCCAATCATTGCCTTCTTCATCTCAAAGATAATTAGGCCAACAGAAAGAAAACTGCACACCTTCCAAAGTTTATCAAGTAACACGTAGTACTAATATTAAAATGAGAATTTTAATTTTTTACTGCTGCAGGGAATGAGATTACAGTCTGAACCACTCTCAGATACCTGAACTCTTCAAGGACCAAAGTGTTTTATTTCCTTTTGATAAGCCTGTCCCACAGCTCTCGTAGCATCTTTTCTTCACTAAGCAATGGTGTAAAAGTGTAATTTTCTTGGACTTTCTACTCAGTCCTCCTTATGACTGTTGTGAATACCATGGGCCTGTAATCTATACAGTGCAGGTTTCCTAGCCTCTCACTCACAGAGAGCTTACTTTTACAAGAGAGACCTTTCTTAATAGCAAAAATAATAAATGTACCTCCTAAAACAACATCTGTGAATCTGGCCCAACTCACCCAAAGATATTTTTCTATCACCCAGTAACTATAACATGCATGCATATTACTATCCCTGAGCTCTCTGGGCCCATTTTGATTACTCTTTCCCCAGGACACAGAGCCTTCCAAGCCATGAATCACTTTGCTTGATTTTGTCTGCACTTTACCATGTCAGCAGTTTTCCTGCCCCACCACATGATGACAAGAGCAGCATGCAGCGTTTGTTGACTGCCAAGTGTTACACTCACTGTCACACAAGGAGAACAGGCAGTGGAAACAGAGCTGCTTTGTTTAAGGATGTGCAGTGGCTTTGTAGGCACCTCTAGCCTCATCTATCAAAATACCAAACCTCTCTTCCTTAAACAATCCCTGATTCCCCACGGACTGTGTGAACATTTGAGGCAAAATTGCTTTATCACAGGTTGGTATGACACAGCCTGCAGGAGCTCAAGTGGTCACTACACACTTGGAACCCAAGGGTGACAGCCATTTCTGTAGGCTGATTCCCTCTGAAGAGCCTGACCAGTAACACCAGAAATTCCCTGTGGCACACCTGACCTCCCCAGCATGCTTGCATTGCCCTCCTTACCGAGCACAGAGCTGCCCAGCTTATTTCCAATGCCCATTATTTTCATATCAGCCTTGCCCTCTGAATCTCTCCTTGCCCCTATTTTATTGTATTGCTGACTCTGCAGCAAAGCTACACCCTTCTTTTGGTGGAGAATATGTTAAATACTTTTTCATTACAATAGTCATTAAAGATCTATCATGAGTCAAGCTTTTGGTCATGACTTTGTTTATTCTGCATGAGAGCTTCAATGGAACTTGTTCCAACTGTGTGCATTCATCTTACAGCTGATGAGAGACATAGGGAGAATTTTGTTTGGACCTTCCCAAAATAAACACTTTCAAGAAAAGAGATACAAAATAAATAGCAAAAAGACCGTAAAATATTGAGAAAACTTGGAATGTCTTAGAAGATTACATAGTGTCTTCCCATGTAAGGAGATTAATTTCTTTTCAAAATCCTCTTGTAACTGTAAATTATCAAATAAACATCTATTTCAGTCATTATTTAGAAATTTTAAAAGAGAAGGATGAAATTACTAGAGAGAACTACTAAAGGAAAAGGAGGTTAAGGTTCTAATTCACTTTAAATTTGGTCCTAGCTGCAATCTGTGGCAGGATGTTGTACAGAACCACACGGGCAGCAGCAAATGAATCAAATTCTCTGCTCAGGGTCTGGGAGAAGACAAGTCCTGGGGTGGGCTGCAAGCCCCAGCCAGAGGCACATTTACCCTACATATCACAGTGTCCTACTCTGTCCCCATGCTCAGGCAGTTCATCTGGTTCTGCCCCAGTGGCTTGTGATCCAGCAAGGAATGGGAGTGAAGGTGTTTTCCCTTGCAGTTTTTCCCACTTCTTCAAGGAAAAAAGAGAGGCCGAGGCAAGGAGGAGGTGGGAAGAGAAATGAACGCCTAGTTGTTCTCTCCAAGGGCGGCTATGAAGAAATAAACAACTCACATTACTCACAGGAGGGGGTGAAAGGAAAGTGGAGCCAGTCTGCAGGAGCTGGATTTTCCTGGCTCCAGCAAACCCCTCCTGGAGTAATATATTGAGCCACCTCACATCCTTCACTCCCTTATCTGAAACAAACTGTCCATTGCAAGAAGCATTTTGCCTTCCTTCGCAGACCTGTCCCCAGCTGCTTTGCACAGGTAAAGGAACAGAGGAACCCAGAAGTCCAAGGCACAGGCAGAGACCCCTCAGAGCAGGAAAATAGCCACAGGAGTCAAGGAGTGGGAAATTCCAGTACCATCCAGGAAAGAGATGAGAATAGGCTACACTGTTTGCAGAGAGGTGTCGTAGCTGTAAAGTTGCCAGCTTTCCTTTTGACCTGCAACAGAGTTAGTGATGTGGCTAACACACTGCAGGGAAGCTGCGCAGGGACTAAGGAAAGTAAAAACACCACTTCTATTTACACCACCAGACCTGAGATTTGAATGGCAGCATGGCAAACTGGAACACACAGTGCATCTGCTGTAGTTTCCTCAGGCACAAATTGTTTGAACATGCTTAATCCACAACATTCTACCAATCTTGAGAGGAAACTAAGAGAGGCAAAATATGCATCTTCTTAGAGGCTTACATTTTAAATATACAATTTAATCCACATGGAATACTTAGACTCTACATATTTGCTTTGAAATCCACAGGTTAGATGATGCCCATGCTAGAGCTCTTGTCTTTAAAAAAATAATTAATTAATTAATTAATTTAAACCTCCAACTTATTTTACGTTCTCCTGTACTCGGTACAACTTAAAATTACCTTTGCAACTTGCCCATTTTTTTCAGAACAGTTACATACTACCATCTATTTCTTTATGCTTGCAGTAACTAACAAAATGGGATTGCAACCAAACTCACAATTTAACATAACCCCCCAAAATTACAGAACATACTGTGAGTAGTGGAAACTTCTGGGAAACATTGCTCTAATATGTAACCACCAGATGACTGCACAACACATTTATAACTGTATTGGGAGAGTAACTTGAAATCTTAATATAACCATTGTGAGGAAGGAATGATGGTATTTGAATTGTCTTAGAAGACAGATTTCTCTTCCACTGAAGATACATGGTAGGGAAGGATTTATAGAAGTCACTTTTCATTCCAGCCCAGTTTTTCTTAAAGCAATACAGAGAAACACACAAACTCCAGGTCAGCCCTGAAAAGACTGCAGCCCAATGTAAAGCAGTGGCAATGCAAACTGAAGAGAGAAGCTACTGGGAGCATTTTGCAAGGGCAGGACACTGTGTGACCCACCTGCTCTCAGGTCACCTTGGCCTCCCGAGTACCTCTAAAACCAGCCTCCCACCCATAACCTCCTCAGAGACTGCCAAACTTGGAATTCCACATCCAGCTCTCAGGCAGGAACCAAATTAGAGCCTGGTAGGCAAATGGACAAACCCGTCTCTCAGCCTTTCTTCAAACCCACTGTTTGGCACATCTATTCAATGTCTGGGGTGGCTTCTGGCCCCCACCTTGAACTTGAAAATTTCTCTTCTAAAGAGTAGAGTCCAGAAGTCAGGCACAGACAAGGCACAGCAACACTGAAAAACCTCTTTACATTTGCTTATCAGTAGACATATTTTGGTGTCCAGCTCCATTTTTTCAGACATAAATTAGGCATCAAGAACCTCAAGATTCACTGATCTGCAATAAAGTTTGGACTAACCACCACAGAGAGTTCGAAAAATGTGTTAAGTTCCTTATCTCCGAGTTGACCTTTGTAAATTGTTTCCTTCAAGCCATTTTGGAGAGAGGCACATGTCAGAGGACCAAGCTGAATGAATTTGCATCAGCTGTGTGTGTCTCTCTGCAGAGCAGCATAAAGCAAACTCTCATTTTGTTAGAGATCCAGAGATTTCAGATCCCTTTTCCTGCATGATCCATTATCTCTGCTGGTTACATTACAGCATTGGCAGATATCTCAGTACTGCCCGAGGCTCTTTGTCTAACATTAGGATCCCATGCAGGAGCTTCCCACTCGTTGGCCAAAATGTACAAGAGGAGGCTTTGACTCAACTCAGTCTAATATAATCCACTGCCTAGCAAATGTACAGACTTTACTAGCGGGCCCCCAGTCTTTCATCACAGTATTGCTGTGCTTCAGCTAACCAGAGTCCATGCTATGATCATCAACATTGTACTTTCCAGAAAGAAAATTTCCTGGGAGTCATTTTGCAGTCAAGGGCCAGGTATGAGGCAACCTGCAGTAGTAAAAAAGAAAAGCTGAAATGTAGCTTCACTGGAGCTGGCCAGTGACTAAAAACCTGAACATCCTTAGACAAAATCCTGGCTCTGTTAAAGGCAATGAGCAAATTCCCACTGATTTCAGCAAGATCTGGATTTCTCCCAGACACACTTAGAAAAATGTTAAAAAAATCAACCTCGAGACTGAGTCAAGTATTCACATTCCTGCTTCTGTAAAGAACTAAAATTCTCTCAACCCCCAGAGCATGAAAACCACCCCTAAATTTAATGTAATAGCTTTTATCTTCAAAAGCATGGCAACTAGTCCAGAAAATGGATCAAGAGGCTTGGTAAATGTTAAACAAGTTACACTCTTCTGTCTCTCCCTTATGTTTCCTCCTGTTTATTTTAAAAGGGAGCTTTATAATCCAAGAACCTAATTCCCATCCTGCAATGTTTCCAGCAAATGAGTTATAGGCATTACTAGGCCGATAAAATACTTACAGGATTTCAGAATTAGTTTCACCTTTTCTAAAATCATCAATTCTTAAAATAAAGTAAGAGGAATATCCGGTGGAAATGTGTTTTATCAAAAGGAAAAAGACTGTGCCTATATTTAGTCCCATTCAATACAGACAGTTTCAAAGGAGTACTGTAAGTAAAACTCTTAGACAACACTATATAAACACATTATTTAAGCTACATTCTGGATCTGATTAATTATAACAGGAGATCAAATGTTAACAACTTAAGAATCTTCACTCCCATCTACACAAATGGAGTACTTTAAAAAGTACTATAATTTCAGAGTAATAAATAAGACCTCTCACCTAAATTATACGCATATTATTTTTTGATTGCTTTAAGGTGAATGCACAATACAGAGTTTTATTGCAGGCTCATTTGGTAGAAGTTGCCCATATATGGCTGCTGAGAGAACCAAAGAGGAAAATTACGTCCTTTGTAAGAACATTTAATTCACATTCCTGTTCTGTTTTCTGTACAACAGTTATGCTTATGACAGGTATGCATTCCTACAGTACTTACAGTGTGTTTTTATATGAAAAAGACATTCATATTCATCCTCAGCTGAGAACATGTCTTGCATTGCTCTGAGTGTTACAGTAATCCTGTTTCTTAAGAGAATAAGCCAAGCCAACTTTCTCAGTATTTAAAGTCCAAATTCAATTTGTATCCTTAGCATTTTGCTCCCAGCTATTTTCTCAAATACTGGAAAACTTCCACTAAGCTCTACTTCTTACAAAAATATATTGAATGTTTATTGCCTGATAACAATTACAGCAATTTTCAGTATGATTAGAACTGCCACATCCTGTAGTCACCAATTTAAGTGAAAGGGAAAAACCATCTCCATTCCAAACCATAACACAAATAGTCCATGCTCACCCCAGATGAGAGAGAGCAGAAACACTAGCATGTGATCCCAAGCTACCAATACAGGCTTTTATATGCCACATATCACCTTATAAAATTCAGTAATGGAAGTGAATCCTTTATTTGAGGTTTCTGCTATTTTCCTTTTTCTTTCCCTTTTTCAGAAGCAGACATACTGGCCCTGAGTTTAATTTCCAATTAATAGTCAAAGTAGCCAGCCTTAAGATGGAAGACTTACAAGGAAAGCAAGCTAGTATTTTGGAAAAATTACAGCTGTAAACTACAGCTGAAATCGACTTGCATGAGTTTTCATGGAGCACAATCAGACTTTTGGGAGAAACACCTTTTGCTTAACATATATGAGTCTGGCATCAACCAGCAACCATCCCCTGTTGCAAGTATTTAGTAGCACCCAGCCCCTGAATTTGGATAACTGCAGGCCATGAAACATGGAAGGATTGGAGGGACAGACACACAGCATTGCTTTTACTCTTGCTTCAGTGTCCCATTTGAATCAGAAGTAGGCAGGATTTGTAACAAGCCACTATGGCATTCTGTTAACTCCAAAGATATGTCATCTTTATACACCACTGTATCCACTCTCCATTTAAAAATGGACACCAAACTTGGTCTTATGTATTCTGATGGATGTAATAAAAAACAAAGGATGTTCCAGAATTCAAAATATCCACTTCCCTATAATATCTATCATTCCTTTATCCCATTCACCACAAGTAGCTGGAAGAAAAAGTTTAACTTTTTCATTTGCCTTTCTTCAGAAAGCAGCAATTGAATGGTTCATACTGTTTGCTGTTTGACTAGTTGAATGTAAGATTTTTTTCACCTCAGAACTCAACTAAAGTTTCAAAACAAACTCACTTTCTATTGGAAACATGGAGGAAAACAACAAAAAAGAAGACACAATGTTTTATCTTGAAAATGGTTAAACAAGAAAAATAAAAGTATATTTCTTTAAAATTGCAGTACTCAAAGTAACCCTATCCTTCAGATAAGCTCATGTTTTCCATTATATGCTGTTTTTTTCCCAACAATAAATGGAGAAGCAGAAAATATCTAAGGAGATGTAATTATTATTTCCAGAACTGACAAGGGAAGAACTTAGATATTTGATTGGTTTCTGAGCTCAAATGAGCTGCAACTCAATGAACTTCTATCTCCTGAAATGAGCCTCAAGACTTCAGCACTGTGCTACTATCCCATCCTCTCCTCTAGCCTCCCCAAAACCATCCCATTGCAGTGATATCCCCAGGAAATCACCTCATCTGAAATGTGACCTTTCATTTCAGCACCTCCATTATCTTCTTTGCTTGCTGAAGTTTCCATTTCTCACCAATTCCCTTTTGGTCCATGGGCATGCACCCCGTTTTCTTTAGACATTAAATTCATGTTTCCTCATAAACATACAATTAAGAGAAACCTTCAGAAAGAAAGGCAGATGATATGATAAAACTCAGGAACCTGGGGTCTTTTGCATTCTTTGTGTTACTGCTGGGGAAGCTAATCTGCTACAGGACTGAAGAGGCACTGTATTATTCACTGGCTTTGACCAGCATGGTACAGTAAATATTTATGTATAGTACCATTCCTGTCTAGCTTATGCTTAATATTTAAAATGTATGGTTAGGATGGTTCGTGTAGAAAACAGATATGAAATGCTACAATGATGATGGCAGTACTAACTGCATGGAAAACTATCAGTTAATTTTTCTACATTAATTTTAATATTTTTCAATACTGTATGAGAATGACTTACCACTTCAAGACAGCAAGTGGATACTCCTGTGGATAAGCACTTTCTAGATTTCAACTATACGAACTTCATAAGAAAAAGGCAGTAAACCTTCCAAAATGTTAGCTGATGTTTCTAAAAACATCTTTGTTGTTAAGGAGCTTAAACATATATCTTTTGAACTTGCACTTAAGAAATTATGAAAAATATCATAAAGCAAATATGAACAAATGTAAAGTGTTGGAGTCTAACACTGGAAGTTCAAGCCCTGTGGAATATGTTCATTTTTTTAAACTTAGCTCAGGATTAACAAGTAACACTACTCAGAGCCAGGGTGAAATATGGAAACTGTCTTATTGAGAGATGAATGCACAGTACAAACTTAGAGAAACAGGTCTGGACATTTTGCTTATATAATGGATCAACCAGACAAAAGCTCTAGCTCCAGGTTAAAGGTACATATTTATGAAACAGGTGCCACCTTCCTCCCCTTCCCCTGGTGTCAGAACATTTCGAACACAGCGGAGTTTTGTCTGCTGCTGGTTTTCACTGCTATGACACTGCAGTGACTTGAAGGATGGAGCTCTAATTCTTTAACCTGATGCAGAAACCTTTGGGAAAGAACCAGCCCTATAGCTTCTTTACTTATTTATGCCAGATGTGACTCATAGCTAATAAGAATCCTGTTTTATTCTCCCTTCTCAATAATGCTCAGAAAAAAAAAAAAAAAAAAACCACATATTTCCTGTCCAGCTATGTCCCAAAATAATTATGATCTCTTTGGCCTTCTTGAGGAAGGACAAGGCAAGGAGTCTTTTGACTCTGAGGATTTGTGACTCCTGGTGCAAGGAGAACAAATCAGCCCATATTGTGTAAGCAGTGGTGCTCCGTGTGCTGTGCAGTTTATCCAGACTGCTGTGCCTGGCCCTGAGACACTGCAACACATGCCCAGCCCATGGTCCAGGACAGCTCAGAGTGCTGGGCATGCAGGCTGGAAGCTCTTGTTCTATCAGCTGCTGCACAGCCTCACTCCAGGACGTAGGAAAAGCACGATCCCAGCCACAGACAGCAGAAACAGGCTCACCCTGCTCATTTCAACTACAGCACATTGTCACCAATCCCTCACTGTGTGCAGATTGCCAAGTGCCTCTGAATCCATGGCCTGCTGCAGCAAAAGTTCTGTACCTGCTGCAGCCCTGTCTGTAACTGGAAATGATGCCCCATATGTCACAACTCAGCAACACTGAGTACAAAATGCTTGGATTAGGTGAGATGACAAATCTCCACCTTGGAGCATTGTTGCTGTCAGTGTCCATGAAGTGGTTGGGTGACAAATAATTTAAGTTCAAGATTGGCCTGTGTGAAGAGTGAATTTGGACTCACTGATCCTAAGAGGTCCCTTCAAACTCAGGATATTCCTAATCCAAGGAGCTGGGACTGGAGTGACTTTATGGTTATGGAAGAGATCTTATTCAGTGTTCAGTGAACAAGTCCAGTAAATGAGCTTCATATGAGCTTCATATGATCCTTTCATGACAGAGATGATTGACAAAAACCCTGCAAGGTCTGTATTTTTTAAAGGCTGCTTTTAAAAGGAACAAACTGCTGAGAAGTAGAATCAACTGGGACAATTGTGTCCTAATATAAATATTTTGCTATTATATGTGGAATGCCATTAACTTCTATATGAATAAAAGTTTCACAAACAGAGGTTCCGTCTCCCTCAAAAAAATAAAAATAAACAACTATGGGTGAGCCAGGGTAAAACTCACATTGTAAGCAACAGAGTTCAATGTGCTAAAAACCATTAATCATGCTGAGGTCAACCAGTGCTTTACATATTTCCTCCCCAAACTCTGTCTTGTGTGTGTCTGTCTCCTAACAGGTTTTGTATTGCTGAGTTGTAAAGCATTCCTGATGAATTGTTTTTGGCACTTACTCCGAAGTCTTGAAAGCCCAAGTCCTTGAAAATAAAAAGCAGAACCTTTCTTTAATATCACTGTTGGACACAGCACTGGAACACACTCTACACTGTGTGCATAACAGGAGAGGAGGCATTGGTTTGTCTGTGATACCAGGGAGGCACGAGGCCTTCAGCAGTGTTATAAAGCAAAGCCTCTAGAGAAATGAGACCACATTTGAAAGAAGGTCTACTGATATTGTTTATTCCTCCTTTACCCCAGTAACTCTGGGACTTGTTACTGCCTCTCTAACCCACCATCAGACAGCAATCCAGTACATTTTTCCTGCTGCTCTGTTACTTCCCTGCCTTTCCTTAACCTCTCACTCTCCTTAGTTTCCTCCTACTTCTGACAGAATTGTGCCTTACTTCACTGTTTGAAGAAGAAGTGCACAAACCCCATTCTGGCTTCCATCCTTTCATCCTGCTTTTTCAACAGTTGCCATGAACAGTCATTCTGAATTCTTCCACACTGACCTCATTCTTTACTCAGTCCAGTCTGACTTCTCCCTTGAAATTTCATCCTTCCAGATACAGTGAAGCACACCTCCTACCTGAATCCAGATGTTCTTATTCCACCCTCAGCTTTCATCTCTTTGTCATGCTTCTCATTACATCCAGCCTTCCTTTGCTATTTATGTTTTGATTTTGTATTCAACAAATCTTCTTCCTTTTATTTCCAACTTTCAACAAAGAATTCAAACACTCCATCTTCTGCTTATGCCCTTTCTCTTTCGGCTTCCACACCTTCTATACCACCTTATAAGTTGCAATCCACACAAATTTTTTGAGAGTAATTTTATCAGCTCTGCATTAGAGTCAAATTCATTACATTCAAAATAATTAGTACTGAATTCTGTCATTCTGTAAA
Organism: Cettia cetti; assembly: GCA_013401135.1. Lineage (NCBI taxonomy): Eukaryota > Metazoa > Chordata > Aves > Passeriformes > Sylviidae > Cettia > Cettia cetti. The sequence continues at coordinate 106,214 of VZUI01033423.1, forward strand.
CAGAAACGTTCCTAGACTGCAGAGAAAGCAGAGCCACTCTTTTTCTTTTTAATCTCTTTCTATCATATAAAATTATTGTCTGAGAACTGCTATGGTATTTTTAAGCAATAATATCAAAGCAATATATAATTCACTGTCAAATGGCACTGTTATGATATGCCATAAAGTTATACCTCATCTACACTTACTTTGTCATAATTCTTTTTGTCCTTCAGAAGACCACTCAGAACTTCCTAAGTTATCCGTAGTCAATAAGATAAAAGGACAACTCTTCTATTCTCAGAAAAATAAAACTTCAATTTATGTCCCCTTTCATGTGTAAAAATTATAGTACTAGTGTGCCTCGTGGATGGGAGTTTCAGTGTGTTTAACTAAGCTGGCTAATTTTTCATAAATCTTGCAACTTGCATTGAAAGATCATTTCTCTTTTTGTTTTTACAAAGGTCAATAGGAATCTATTCCTCGATTTCAGCATAAGCTTGTTCAGACACCTGTTTTTTGTGATACTCAGCTTCATTCATCACCTTTATCTACTATTTATTCTGCACCACTTGACTAGGGTTGTGATTAAAACACAACTAAACTAAACAAGTCAAAGAAAGTTAAGAGACATTAAAAATCATGGCAGCTTTAATTAAATATTAAATGCAAATTACTGTTTATAACATAAGAAAAATACAGTCTGCATAAGAATTAACAAACTGTAATGAAGAAAAATTTAATTAAATTCTGCAGTCTTCATTCGAGCAGGTTTTTTTCTAAATACAGAAATCATTTAAAAAAACAGTTATGGATTGTTCAATGGGATTGCACTTTCAGCTATAAGTGAAAAAGTATATTAATATAGGGCTGTGAGGATCATCTCTTTTATTCATGTGATTACATTCACTTAGTTATTCCACTTTTTGTTGGATTATTTCTCCATGTCTTGTCCTTTTTTTTACCAATAAATGCTCAGAAATGGAATTTTTTTACTCCATGTTTATAAATAACCTAGCACAACAGGATCTAAGTCCTGGTTATGAGATTCAGAAACAATGCAACTTTTAATTATAGTGACTTCACCATTACTCATGGCCAGCCACAAGAACAGTCCCACTTAACTCTAGTTAAATAGGCCTGTAAACCATGTTGCTGTCAGCCTTGTTTTTGTGATAGAAACTAGAATAAATGAATGCCATGAATGAATGAACCATTATCATTTTCCCTCTCATGTGCAAGACAGCATGTTTTTATATAGCCTCTTCTGTCAACAAATTGAATGTATCATTTTATTCTTCATGGAAATCAGTGATCAATCCACCTGGAAATTGCTAAGAAGCACTGCATTGCTTCCTCTAATCTCCTCTAATCTCAGCTGCCCCAGTATCTGCTGGGGGTAAGTGGATGCAGCAAAAAATTTCTTGGTCCTTCAAGCTTGCCCATGGTCTGATTTAAAGCAACCCACTCCACACCTGACTGGTTGTGACCCCAGAGGGCTGCCTGCCAGCTGGGATCTGCCAGAACATCGTGTGCTTTGGACATTCCCCTGTTCCCACAGTAACGTTTCTGTCAGGGACTGCAGGGAATGTGCAAAGCAATGAGAATACCCAGCTGAGGAGATGCAGCAATTTTCCAGACATCTACAGTGTAGAATAAAGGAGCTCAGAACTGACACACTCCAAAGCTGTTTACAAAAGCAAACTCTCTTACTCCAGGACTGAAAAATCACACCACACTACACCAGCCATGGCTCTGAAGGAGAGAAGGGGCAGTGTTGCCTATGAAGACATTTCTATTTCAACTTATAGGATAGCAAAGATAAACAATGCAAAACTGCAATTGTATTCAGACAGAGAGCACTAAATTTAATTCAGATAACAAGGATTTGTGCATTCTCTCTTGAAGCAGTACTATCGACCTTGTCCACGATTTTATGTGTGCATTTAAAACTGTCCATCCATGGAAAAAAATCCTTTTTATAAAAACAATGTATAGAAATAAATGAGCTATATTAATGAAATACTTTTGCACCCCAACTATCTTTGCAAGATAAAATACATACTTGGGATGGGCTTAAACCAATACCCATCCGCATGTTAAATTACGTGTTTCTTAAAAATAACTTTTTTTCTAATGAGGCTTAAAAGTGAAGCTCTAACTGCCAAGGGCACTTAAAAGTCCCAATCCATTTCCATCGAGGATCTAATCAACTACCTTGGCTCATGGTCTCCTGCTTGTTCACTTCCTGCCCCAGTCTGGCCAGGATTGCTCAGCAGCATTGGGTGGTTATTGAATTCCTTTCTCATCGATCACAGTGCTCCAGAGATGGGTTTCTGAAGCTGTGAATAGTTTTGCAAATCCCTGATGAAATGCAAAAAGCACTTTGGGGGAAAGTTGATAAATGAAAGCTCCATAGGACTTTTTTGTTTAACACAAGAGCTTAATGGAGCATGATCGTGGTGGGTGGTGTGCACCTTCGATGGGGGCGAGGGGCACGCCAGAAAACAATCTTGCTGAGAAAAAGGAGGAGGCAGAGACAGTAAGCATGCAGCCACGGGCTTTGTAAGAGATGATTTTTTAAACAAGCATATTCTAGTATGCAATACATATTTTCTATTGCTTTGAAATTGCATCCGCTTTTTATAAGATTATTATGCAAGAAAAGCCTATTTGTCAGAGTATGTGGTTACACATTTTCTACTGACTTTACAAATTGTTCAAATTTCAGTATTTGTTGGCTTCATTATATACCAGTGTTATTACTGGCAGCTACTATAAGGTATTAAAAAACCTTTTTTTTTATCGTTACTATAGTCTGGCATTAAGGATCAGAAATTCATCTGAAATAAGTGAAAGCTGAAAGGGTAGGAGTCAATTTACATTGCATTACATTTTAAAATCTTACTAAAAAAAATTACATTTTGCCAAAAGGTCAGGGTACAAACAGATCTCCCAAATGTGCGATGGCTTCTGAGGTGTCATCAGTAAGAACCTTCTGTTTCAAACCAAATGCTGCCTGATTATTCTGCTCAGTTGAAGAGGCTCCCTTTGACTGGCCTTTGTGCTTCAGCTCACTTCCTATCCAAGGCGCTTTCTGGACTCATTTAGAGTTGATCATCCTCCCATACTTTCATATTTTCTATTGGTTTTGATCTCATACTAACTGAACACAAATTTTCCACCAGAATCACCCATAAACATAAGCAGTAAGGAGGAAGCCACAGTGTGATGAGATATGCACATGGAAGCTGAAGGGGCTGGCCTAGGTCAAATCAACAATAACCAGCCCTACTCTTGACAAATTGCCCACTGTTGGGTGAGATGTTTCAGTGTCACATTTCTGCCAGCATGGCACACTCTTACAGGCAGAGGAACCAACAGATTTCAACCAATTGCACATCTAAGAGGCTGCTAATCTAATTTAATTGCTCAAGTAATTGCTCATGAGTGGCACTAAGCACCAGATAATCCTGTGTCAGAAATGCAGGCTCCTTTGTAGAAGCAGAGAGGGAACACATACAGCATTTTGAGGAAACTAGAAAATCAGAAAGCACTTCATTCCCTAGTGTGATGGGTAAATTTCTCATTGCTTATGTTTTTACTTTTACTGTTTCATCAATAAACTGAAACACAAAAAATTGGTTTACAAAATCTCCAATTATACACTCAGATAAGGGTTTTCCTGCAAAATACTAAATTAGAATTGTAGAAGCATGTGGAGTTTCAGGGCATCAAACCTGTGCCTACATTCATCTTGATAAACTGAGACTACAGAACGCTCCTATATGAATTTACAAGCAGGAAAATTTCAGGCTGAAAAGAATTAATACAAATGTGAATGTTACACAAGCTGTTGATTTTGACAACCCTACAAAAACATTGATTATTTTTCTGTCTTTAGAAGTAAAGTGCCCAAAGAACATGAGAATTTTCATCATCCAAATGTCCTGAGTATGTATAGTGGTTCCTAATTTTTCAGTGATGCACCAAGTGCAGTGGCTGAAGTATTTCACTTCACAGAGTTGTGAGTGTTCAAGTCAGCAGAAGCCACCACACATCCCTGAGGGCAAAATTCATCAGGTCTGCTCTCAGGTCAAGATACTCAGAAAAATCAGGTATAAAGTCAAATGTGGTGGGGCAAAAGGACAGAAAACAAAGCCAAGGAGTTAGCAAAATGAAGCTTTCCTCTCGGTTTATGGCAGCACTACATGCAGACTACTGGAAAGCATACAACCAGTTAGCTAAGCTTTACTGGGGAGAGGGAAGGTCAGTCAGAGGAGTGCATGGCTTTCTGCAGCATTGCTAGCCTGAGTAAATGTCCAGGATCTACTGGTTTCACTAGATTTGACACAGCATCTGTAATACAATCACTTACAGCATTGCCACACTTGATAAATTGCCACAACATCAGCTCCATTCTTGGGTAAGGACACAAGACCCTCGCTGCACCCACTCTTCATAAATACCTCTCAAGAGAAAAGATGATCACTCACCCATTCGTGCCACACTGCAGTTGTACAAATGACAGGTTATTTTGACACCTACTGGCCAACTCCACGTACAGCATTGTTAAATTCCCAAATTCCCAGGCTGCGACACTGCCAAGAGAAGGCAGATGTTTAAGCCAGACCCAGTACAGTAAAAATTATTTTTTCTTTCCTTTTAGGTTTTTTTTTTCTACTGGAAGTAAATTAGGATTGGAAACTGCAAAGGCAGGATTGACTCCTAAATATCCTAGGCTAGTCTGAACCACAGGTTTACTTTAAAATAATTTGAGAAGATAAGGACAGGGACAGGATAAGAAAGAACAAGAACACAGGGACTGGGAAGCAGGATGCTGCTTGGAGAATGTAACATTTACTTTGTATGCACCGGTGTGGTCAATGGCTCTAAAATAGCTCTTAGGCATTGAGGCATGAAATCCATTGCCAGGTCCAGGTGTTGAAAAAGGACTTGACAGATAAGAAAAGGCTGCCCAGAATTGAGAGCACTACCAATGATATAAACAGCTGTCATTTGGGGGAAAAAAGGATTAATCACCACTGGAAGCTAATCAGAACACCATTGCCCCTAAATACCGTTAGAGGATTATAGTATCAGGATCCACACAGAGAGAGGGTGCTGTTATATCACAAGTCAGTTAACATACATCATGAAAGGAAAACCTGTGGATTCAGGATGAAAAGATTAAAGAACCTTAGAAAATTTTGACATTGGGAGTCAAAAAGCATAGTTACTGTCAATCTTTCCTGACAGGCTGGCACAGGTTGAGAAGCAGTAGATGCAGACACAAAGTGATAATTTTGCTTAGTTAGTTGGATCTACAAAATGGAGAAACTATTAAGGTGCAGAAATTACAATACTTTTTGAGAGAGGAACCAAGTGCATTCATTTAAGCACCAGTCCCTAGATTCTCCAATCTTCTTTGCAAGAGCTTCCACACTCCACATTTGTCTGGCTGTGCACCTGAACAGAAAAGGGATCCCACAGTGCAAAGCAAAGTTCAGAGAAATGCTCAGTTGAAAGCAGAACAAGTTTTCCATCTTTCTACTGTTCCCAGCCAGTCCTTTGGATTTAGCTACACTGTAGAAAGCTCAAGCAAGAAGTCATACCATATTTTTTGCAAGGAATACAAGCAATATTGCAATATTGCAATAAAACAAGACAAACATCTTTTCCGATTTTTTTTTAACCAATGAAATTTAACAATTAGCACTAGAGTCACCACATATCCTATTATGCAGCAAGGAGAGATGAGAAATAGGCAAAAAATACATTTTAAAGTGTTGAAAGCTAGTATTACCCCACCTTAGTCAGCCAGACTTGGGCATGCAGCAGCTGTTCTGTTGGAACACTGAAGAAGTAGATTTATGACAAGAGATGGAAAAGATTTTCCAAGCTGAAAAATCTTCCTGGTGAACATTGGTAGTAAGAGGGATCAAAGTTTTAAAATTTTTTCTTTCTTCCCTCTCTTATCATGTTAAGGGCAATTTAGTTTAGCTGTGCCATTAAATGGAAACTTGTCCTCCATGGATATGGAAACTGGTTTGGACGCAGCATGGTGAGTGCCTATATAATACAGAGTGCAGATATTTTCATAGAAATTTCTGTCCATCCTAGTCCTATTTCTTTATCACTCTCAATCTCCACTTTTTTTTTTTTAAGAGAGAAGCACTCCATTACCTTTTTTTGCTTTATGTTTTCACTGACTTTTTCACTGTCCTTTTAATATACACTTGAAATGAAACATAACCTAGTAATGTTCAAGATTGAGCTGAACCTTGAAAGTGATGATATCTGAACAGATTTCAAATTAGACAAAATGAATTCTTCATTCAGTTGCTTAGGAAAAGATCTCAACCTGTTTAGAGAGATGTGGGTACTGACTTCTGTTTTCAAACATCACAGAATGTTTTTACATGAATTCTGTGCAGTATTGAGTCATTGCAGAAGGATTTTGTACCCTAACACACAGAGGGATCCAGTGTTGAGAGTGCTCATACAGAGTTCATATTTTACATGGGACTCAGAGAATATAGCCATTTTTTAGGCAATCAGTTTATCAGTAAATGTTACCTCTGAATGGTTGCCATATAAAAAGCAAAGCCGAAAATAAAATACTAAGAGAACCTTTTTTGAAGTTTGTCCTTATCTGGCAAAATGTGTCTCCTCTGTTTATCCCATTGAGATGGGGAACATTTTTTTGCTCTCCCTTGAAATTATAGTCCCAGTAACATAAAGCATTGTGGTGAGAGTGATATGAGCATAAATACAGATACAAGGGGAATTACAGTGTGAGGATTTAGCCTGTGTCTGTAAGCAAGGGCAATCATTGGCATCTGCAGAGTAAGAAGTGCAGACTGCAGTTCTTCAAGTGTTGTTAAACACATTTTTCTTTGTATTTGGCTTCACCATGGGGGAAAATGTGGACATCAGTGTTTTAGGTGTAGCCTGACCCTGAGCAGAAGAATGACCTCCGTGACAGAAACATTGCAATTCCAGTATCAGACAAGAAGGTGCAGGAGCTGCAGATGCACAGGGAAAGCCTAACTGATCAAGAAAACTGATCAAGTCATCTTGAATGGCAGCAGTCTCAGCTGTCAGGTGCTAATACTCTTTTTGTAGGCTTCTTGGGAAAACAGAATTTTAAGAACAGATACTTAAAATTCACCTGCATGTAAAGCCAGTGTCAGTCTCTCCTACCCAATAAAACAACAAGAAAAATTCTTGAGTTTATGCCCTCCAGCTAATTCAGCTAAAGAGCTAGAAGGAGCACCCATTGCATTTCATTTTAGCAGTGCAGAATCAAGGTTCTTGAAACTTTATACCATTAAATGACGAAGCTAAAAGTCCCTGTAGCCATTGAGCCTGAGGTCAGATATTCCACAGCTGCACTCCAAACACAAAAGGAACTTTTATCTTAAGCCTCCCATGATATTTCAGATGCCTTAAGCAAAACTCTGCCCTTTATATGCACACTGAGTTTCACCTCTACTGGTTTTAGGTCTCCTTCTGTGGGCAGTTAATAGGATTCCCACTTGAGTAGAGCAGGCAGAATAGCACAGACAAGAACTCTTAATTCCTCAGGGAAATAAGTTTTATTTTAACAAGGCTGCCCAAGAAGATCAGAAGGGATATTATTGTTATTATTATTATTATTAATAATAATAATAATAATAATAATAATAATAATAATAATAATAATAATCATTATTGACTCATTAAGAATGCATGTACCCATTCCTGATACATGAAAGAACAGGAAGATTGTGAAAAAAATTTGTGGCATCATTCCCCCACCTCACCAAGATTTTATCTCCTCATTGTACCATTAACAAACAAACACACCACACTTTTGCTGGTTAAGGTTCTGCCCTGTGTGCTAACACATACCTGAGTGTAACAGCTTAGGAATGGGTTAAGAACAGCACCCCAAAGCACTTAATAAAGCCTTTACTTCCAGGGATGAATTCTACATGCAGGTACTGAAAAGAATAAATACAGGGATGACAAGGTTAGTGTAACACTAGCATTAGTGTTGCATGCTACTTGCTGTGCATCTGTAGTTTGTATAAGCAGAAAGAAGCCAAGGGAGGGGAGAGAAGAGGGAGTCACTAGCTGGCCAAACCAAGGCAATTTTGCATCTGTATGGCTTTCAGACATATATACATATGGGTAAAACAAAGGAAACCCCAGAGCCCACTTTTTCTTCCACTATCTGGCCTCTGAACTCCGATCGTCTGCTCCCCCTACAGCTATAGTTACCCTGGCTTGTTTGAGGGTTTAATTTCAAATTATGCATGTGCAAAACCAGACTGAAATCCCATTTTACCACTGGTTTGATCACTACTGTCTGAACTATAATTCTAAAATATAGTGACTGTAATTCTTGTTTGCTCTTTGTAGTATAATAAGATACAGAAGCCAGGAACCCACTGTGTCAAGCACTGTGCAAACATATCCCTGTACAATTCTCCCTCCATGAGTTTACAATTTAAATACACAAGGGTTGAACTATGTTAACACTACTGCTATTTCCCTTTTTTTAACTAGGCTCTGAAAGACCTAAACACTGAGTTGACTGTATATGTTATAAATATTTTCTAAACATTATTTATCCAAAAGGCAGTATAACAGCTCTGAAAGTATATGTACAATGTAGAGTGACTTAAAACACACAACTTTCCCATGCCTCTCCCTTGCAATCCCTTCAACACAAACATCCACTACTGTTTTCTCCTAACACCTTTATGTTAAGTATTTCCACCAAAACCAGAGCTTCCCTATACCTTCAAGGCATCACTTGACAATCATCTCATTCCTTTGCCCAGACAGAAATATCTTGTAACTGCCCCCTTTCTGACTGTGGCTTTTTTCCACACTATCATAAATTTAGCTGAACTTCCAAGTAGACATGGCAGAATCTGCTTAAAAATATTTCTGTTGCAAACTAATTTCTCCTTGCTATACTTAAGAGAGAGCAGTTTCTGTGCTAGATTACCTTTTTTTGTCCCAGATGATGCCCAAAGAGAGCTGGTCCTGTAGGGCCTGCGATTGAAATGGCTCCAATGGACAGCTTGACTTGTGTTGTAAGATGGAAACAAAGCTGAAGTTGATGATAAATATAATGCCACCTTCACTTCTGAATTAATTCCATCTCCTTCTTCCCAAATATGTAATTTGAAAATTAATCCTTCCAGTGTGATTCCCTGTGCATATTCTCTTTCCACCCTTAAGCACTAAACTGAATGAGCAGGGGACTGGTCCCGTTTTATATCTCACACAGAACTGAAAGGTCCTGTAATTTGTGATGAATATGTGAAAGTGAACAAGGGAATGTACCACCTGAAGTTTCCATTGCAGACCACTGACTAAATTTGTACCTAGACCTTAAATATTGACTTACAGAACTATTGGAATAATTTCTCCTTCATGACTCACTAATAGACCTCTTGTATTTTAGCTTTTTTCTTTCAGGAATTATATTTAGACTTAAGGTTTAACTAGTTGATTGAAGCTGTGTAAATTTATGATCTTGATGGAGATTCTCACTTATTGTAAAAATATATTTTTCTTGCCCTATTAGAGAAGCTATTGCAGTCACAAATTATTTATAAGTCATTATAATGAAAGAATGCCTCTGAAACATCTTTCAGATGTGCATTGCTCAGGAAAACTTTCCACATTTTAAACAGTTTACCTTTATTGCCATCAGTGGCTTCATCTTCATATATTGAATTTTAAATAACTGACTCTGGTGATTAAAAAGATCCAGAAATTGACTTAATGGACATTTATTTGATGAAGAGACTACCATTTTAAAGCTATTCATCATGTGTTAAGTAGTTTATTACATGTAACTAGCCCATTCAAATTTCAAGGAGCTTTGATTTCACTAATATTAATATTTGTCCTAAGTTACTACTAATGATGGATACAGTTTGAAACAATCTCTTTTCCTTTATATATATATGACCTGCAACCACCCAAGCTGCTAGCCCACTGCAGATGCACCAAAGTATCCATCTTCTAGTTGCAGTCTTGTCTAGGTTTTCCTCTTTGCTCTGTAACTCACAGCTGTAGGAGTTTGGCAAGAAATGAGCAATCTGATTTTATTGTGTATTCTAAATAGTTGACTACTCAGCCAAAATAAACTTTGGCCTTCTAGTAGCTTAAAGGCAATATTGGCATATGTAAAACAAAGCACACAACAATACATACCATGATGAGTGCCAGATGTTCATGGTCGAAAACACACAGCTGTTGGGCTTAGACCACCTGAACTCATTTTAAAGCCAAAGACACCGGTCACCTTTGTTGAGCTGTCAGATTAACAGAGGGACTGCAAAGACTGGAAGCAAGGGTGGGTCGTCTCAGTTACACTGAAGAATGCCAATTTATGCCTCATCAGCCAGCTGTCATGTAAAATTCCTTATGATAGACAGAACTAAAAATAGCCCATTTGTCTTAAATACACTGTTATGTACTTAGAAATAATTTAGTTATAGTTACTCTTCTGTCAGAAGTTGAATGTTTATCAAGTTAGCTGCAAAACCCAATTGACCACAATTCTTCTGTTCTTCTATCCAGAAATATCACTGAGCAGTTCAGAAAGAACTTATTCAGGAAGACTAAATATCACCATGCCATAAATTACAAGCAAATGGACTGCCAGCCCCTGAATTCTATATAATAATAAAATAATAGCTAGGCATTATTATTTTCCAGCATACTCAAGCACAAGATAAATATTGGGTGATACATATCCCTGATATGTATTGAGCTTCAATAAAGATTAATAGATTACAACAAACAAACTATTAGAGGTGGAGTTACCCTATTGCTGAAAGAAACTCAGGCAAAACAAGACCCCAGAACGGTACTCTCCTTAAAAGGACAGAGATACAGGATTTTAAGTCATTTTGATGAAAAACAGTTGCACAACTAAACACAATATTCCATTCTCAGGCTGAATTACAGTAAAAGTAATAAATACTTTCCTCAGTTTTCTGAGCATTCAAACAGCAGGATCATGTATTCTATAAGGATTCAGGAGTTACAGTGTTTGGATCAGTGATTTAAAATTCTGCTAGTCTGCACAGACACAAACATGAACAATTTGTAAATGACAAGAACCAAGTGAATAATCTATTTTTAAACCTATTTTTGTTGATATTTATCCTATGAATGTATCTTGCGGAAGACACCTAACAATCTGTTGTGTTCATACTTATTGTTTCAGTTCTTTCTCTGAAATTCAGTTGGTGTCAATTCCCATTGTGTTTTATTTTATCATCTTCTATTTGACAAAGTCACCTTTTGCCATTTTAAATTATATTAATGTATAAAATAAAACTCCTTTTGGCAAGATATTCTTGCCCATAGTAAGTAAATATAAAGATGTATTTCTGATTACGTAAAGAAGCAAAGCTTGAACAAAAACAATCCTAACCTACAGCCATCATCCTCCTTAAGACATGAGAGCACATCTGGGACTTCTCTTACTGAAGACAAAAGTAAAATTCACATGGTGCTAGCTCATGAAAGATTTGGCTCCCAGAGTCATTAAGTTCCTTCTTCTGGGTCCCCACATGCACATCCGTGCTGAATTTCCCCAGGACAACTCTGTAAATGGTAAAATTATACACCTAAGTTTTAAAATTTTGTCTCTTACTTAAGAGGACTTACTCAGTCCTCACTTAGAATCAATATACTCTAATATTTGTCTGATATGCAAATTAGTTCATGGTAGAAAGTTCAGGATGTATAAACATTTACTGAGGAATTTAAGTCAGCCTTTATGGAAGGACTTTATGCAAAGAATCTATGAGGCCCATCTGCTTTCCATAGGGTATGAGAGCCATGAGATTCTCATAGTTTCATATTCTGCTATTAGTTAAGGACTTTATTGCTTCCTAAATAAATACAGCAATTCAATCCATAAACTTACCACTGTATAACATATTTGGTACGACAGGCCTGACATTACCCATCTGAACATGTGATTAGCAAAAACAGGTGAACAATTTTTCCTTCAAAGCACTGTGTTCCTACATGTGCTGAAAGAAACATTGAGAAAAAAAATGAAACCATCGTAAGGAAACATAACAAATATCTTAAATATTTTCATTGCTGTAAAATCTCACGGGTGGTTTCATGGAAATATCCCCTTTTTATGAAGTCTAATAAATTCAATGCTTCCTAAAGTTGTAGCCTCAACTGAAAAATTTAATTGGTATAATAGCACAAAACATTTATTCACACATCTGGTTGGAATTCCTTTTCTCTGACAAATTTAATCAGTGTAATTATCTATTTGACAGACACATAGACAAGGAGAAATCTCAACAAGATACATGCTTCAATTAATCTTTCCAAAAATTTGTATAATCTAACAGATGGATCAAACTTTATGCAAGTATTTGACCAAAGGCTATAAATCAACAGTGACACGTTTTCTTTCAGGCAAAGAAATTAATATTGTTTCACAAAGTTAGACAAAAGTACTGTTAATTTTACAATAGTAACCTTCCTCATAAAGCTACCTAATACATTGGGAATATTAATGATATAACTTTCTTAACCATGACAAAGAAAAGAGGTTTAATATATGCTATTCTTGTTAAATAATTTTCTTTTATTAATGTAAAGAACATCAGAGCTTTGCACTACAGCAAATTCACAGTAACACTGATGAACAAACAGTAAAACTCCCCAAAAGGCAGACCCCACAGCTACTATCTATTCTCACAGCTCTCTGTCAAAGCAGAGACACTGCTCTGGTTTTAAAAAAATGCAAAAATAATTGTGTTATGAAAATAAAATTCAATCGAGGAGGTGGCAATATTCTAAGAAAAGCTCCAAAAGATGATTTTTGCCATACAGGAGAGAGGCCTACATCACTGCTGACCCTCCCTGTCACAGATGTCACCACAGTGCTGCCTGTCCCTGTCCCTGGAGTCTCTGCTGCTCCAGTGCCCGGAGCACTGGCACGGCTGGGGCTCGGCACACCTGCAGTGTGAGAGCTGCTCTGGGTGTATCGGCTGAAAGCCTCTCAGTTTAGATCACCCTGGACCTCCCAAGCTGCCCTCAGAAGGAAAAGTAAACTCACAGCTTCCCTCCCACTAACCAAAACACAGAGCAGCTGAAGAGCCGTGGTCTGCAGCAGGTCACCGTGTCACCACGCTCTCCCTCTCCGTGCCCCCGGACACCCACCTGGCCATGCTGACAGTGCCACTTGAGGCCTCAGCAGCCACAGGAGCTCCTGCCATCCCCCCTGAGGAGTGACACACCAGACACACGGCAGATCTAATATGGGAAGCTGAGTGCCTGCAGGCCCTATGAAGATGATCAGAACTGCTGCTGCCTTGTACACAGTTGTTGCTGGTCAGCTGGGCACTGGAATCTTCCTGCAGACCAGCTCAAGCAGCTTCAAACAAAGGGAAAAATTAAACTTGCAACTCTCCTGCTATGAGAGCGAGCACCATAGCTAAGAGGAATGACAAATCCATTCACTATTTAGGCATCCTTCAAAATGAAGCCTTGTTCAGAAGCAGAGCATGCTACCGTGTTGCTGTCACAGTATGCCTTAAGATTGGCACCTTGGAGTGGCAATACTTCTTACTCTTAAGCACAAGTGAGAAGACACAGGAAGAAAGTTTGTCCAGCATAAAAATATAGTCTCTTGGTTATGACCTTCAGCATTCTGCTCTGTGAGAAGTAACAGGAGCTTTGATAGCAATTAAGGAGCTGGCAACAAGCAGAGAAATTCAGTGTAGTGCAGAATTGGGTGGGAGTAAGAACTTCATTTAAATCTTCCACTTGTTAAATACATTTTTCCATCTGTCTCTGAGTCAGCAGCATTCCCCTCAAGGCTGACACAAAGCTCAAGAGGAAACAAAATTGCTCCAAAACATTTTTGAACTTAACCTATCAAGCCAAAATTTAAAACCATCTGAGGTTCACTCACTAAAAGAGAGGGTGGGGGTATTCCTTTCTGAACCATGAGTGGACTTCAAAGGTATACTCTTTTCACTTCAATGTGAAAAGCAGACCTAGTCCTCTAAAGCTACAAAGCCCTAACACCCTTGATGTCTTAAAGATTATTTCAAATCAAATCAAAATTAATACCAGATGGGGAGGGGCAAAAAGGCCAGAAGAAGTGAAAAAAAATTAGCTTTCTGTTTTATCTGCAGTTATTTTTGGCATTTCATAGAGGTACTTTAATTTCTTTACCCTTCAGTCCGCTATGACTAACTAATTCCAAGCTTAACTGGTAGTGACTATTGGCAATTTTCTCACTTGTCAGATAATCACAGCAGTTAATTTTTCCAGATTTTTTTATTTAACAGTGCTAGGCAAACACATAAAAATTTATTTGCAAATACTATTCCCTTGTTGATTATGTCTTCTGCTTTTTCATTGCACTGGTATTTGCAACCTGCTTCTTTACTTAGGCCCTGAATCCTGCTGGAGCTTGTGGACAGAACTTGCTGCTCACATGGAGCCAGAGAGTGGGATTGTGCATGAATCAAAAGCTAGCTCATGCAAACCATGAATACATGTGGTCAAGCTTTGCATTTACAGGGGAAAAAAACCAAAAAACCAAAACTGTTACTTCACAGTGTAGAAATAGCTATTACAAATTCAACTTGGAAACAGAGAACATGATAGCACATCTTTCATCTTATGCTTTCCATAAGGAAACAAAAAGAATAATGTGCAAAACCAACAAATGATCCTATGGCATGAAGAACTTGCAGTAACCAGCATAAGAAAAAACCCACAGACTGAAATTAATTTGCATGGATTACTGATGGAACTTTAAGAACATGAACTCATTCCCAACACAACCTGTTTGTGGTAACTTGGAATAATCTTGAGGATATATTTTAAGAAGATGAAAAGGTCCCTTTTTACAATGTTGCTAGTTCAATCTAACTGAAAACCCAACAAAAATTTAAGATAATTTGCTTTAAAGTCCACTAAACTTTGCTTGGCAGCCTTGGCTTCACCATAGCATATTTATTTATGCATGCATATTACATCCAACATGTATATTATATTATATTATATTATATTATATTATATTATATTATATTATATTATATTATATTATATTATATTATATTA